>BQNB010066176.1:0-34661 GCA_026074375.1 Tanacetum coccineum
TGATATTGCTTTGGTCAAAAGCAATTGATTTGAATCTCTTAGAATTCTTACTATACTATATTATAATTGAATTATAATCTTGAAATTATCCTTATATATTTATTATATTTATTATAATTTATATATACAAAAAGGTTAGTTTTTAAGGTTATGAGTAGAAAATGTGCTATTTTGAGGGATGCGAATTCCGAATGCATTCTTAACTGCTAAAATATGTGCTACTGATGACTATAAGGAGTATGAGACGGTGTTTGTCAGAGTAGATGTTCCAATGAATCAACTACAACCGGTTGTTTCTACCCAAGGAACACATAGGAATACACCTAGAGCCCATAGGACATCTACCCTTACTGCTGCTAGTCCTTAGGGGAAGAAGAGGAAGCAACAAGCTGAGGAAACTGGTTCACCAAGAAAACCACTGAAAGTCACCATCAGACAAAAGAAACAAAGAACACCTTCAATTCCACCTCCATGTGATGATCAAGAGAGGGATGAAGTGGCTAAAGAAACCATTCTACTCACATTACACAAAACTGCTTTAGCTACTGAAGCCCAGGAAAATATTGCTAAAGTGCAAGAGAAACTGGATGAGGAAGAAACTGAAAGGATGGTTGAAGGTGGAGAAGACAAAGAATCATATGCAAGTGAGTTTGCTGATTCCATGCTTAATGATGATGTTGATGATTTTGATACTAGGATAGAGCCCGGGTGCCAGAAGGAACATTCGGAAAATGTTAATAATAATGATGAAGTGATTGAGAAGGAGAAGAAAGATGATGAGATTGAGAAAGAAAAGAAAGATAATGATGTTGAAAAGACGGATGAGGTTGTTAAAGAGAAAGATAATGATGAGGTTGCATCGGGTAGTATAGAATTTAAGAATGAGAAGATGCAAACAACAATTCCCACACCAAATAGATACCCTAGGACATATTTATCTTCTGATAAAACAATTTCTAAGGAATTGACAGTAATTGTATCACCAACAACTGCTACCACATCCATAGATTCGTCCATACCTGAACGCAAGAAAAGATCTATTCCATACAAGACAAAGATTCTTTCAGGAAGTATTGTTGGCATGTGCAGATGACATGGTCAAATTCGCTCACATATCAAAAAAAATTATAACTCATGAGTTCTTTATGGGCAAGATTTGAGAAGTTCTTGATCATTGCAACAAGGTTGTGCCTGAAATGACATTTGCTAAGATTAATATTATGATCAAAGAAGAGATGCCACATCTGGTTAATCTTGCGGTTAACAAGGATCATGAAGTTGATCCTATAAATGTACCAGAATTGATCTCTAACGAATTTGCTATTCATGGACCCAAAATGATTGAAGAACTATTTTGTAAGCACATGCAGAATACAACTCTTAAACTTTATCCAACAACAAGCTCATCAACTTCTGAAAAATCAACTGTTGATCTTCAACAACAGTTATATTTGAATAGGAAGAAAAAACCTCAAGATCAAGCAGTTGATCCAGAATTATGGGAAATTTTGAAAGCAAAGTTTAAAAAGCCATAATTTTTCGCATGTCACGATGAAAATCATACGGATTCTGATCCTCCTGAAGGGGGAGAAACAGGGCAAAAAACTATTTAGGCAATCGAGGGAATCTTTTGTGAATGGAAGACCAATTCTACCGACGATGAAGCGTCTGTAATAATCAACCCTTAGGGGGAGATTGTTAGAAACGATAAAAAGTGTTAATTATTATTATGAATTGGTCTTAGTTTAGTTTATAGTTTTATTAGTAGTTTTGATGTAATAAAGTCTATCTTGGTAAAGTTGACCAAGGTTTGACTAAGTGTAGGGAAAATAGAATAGTTTAGTAATAAGTATATATACTCATCTTGGAGGAGTATATATACATGTCTTGTCTTTGTAACACTCACTTCTCCCTCCCATTTCTATTTTCCCCTTTTGAAATGAAAATTTAAAAAATGATGAAAATACTCTCTAGCTCCTCTCCTTTATTCTTATAGCTTTCGTATGATATCTACTTAGCAAACATAGCATCTAACGAGTGGTATCTATCGCCGAGAGAGTTCTAGTGTGGTTTTCATGATCAAATCGAGCCTAATTGGAAGAAATTCTATCGATCTAGCTTTCGTAAGGATGAACAGTAGCTTTCGTATGGTTTAGTTTTATGATTTGATGTGTTTTTTATCTTAAAATGCAATACATTAGCTTTCATAACTATCAAATTGTAGAATTAATACCTCGTTTACAGAAAGTATATTTTTTTGAATTCAAATTGATCAAAAAAATGGATTTGTTAGCTTTCGTAAACAAGAAGATAGGTTTTGGTAACTAATTTTAGGCGGGAAAATTACTTTCGTAGGACAATTTTAAGCTTTCATAAGGAAGAAATTTTTCGTAAACTGTCATACGTAAGTCATTTCTTAGCTTTCGTAACATAGAATTACTTTCGTAACGATAAATCTAGCTTTCGTAACATAGAAACTTGTTAATTTGAAGGGATAACATTGAGTTTATCGTTTTAAACTGTTAAAGATCAAATACATAAATTTTCTTAGGTTTCGTAGCTATGAATTTTACGAAAGTAAGGGATTTCTTGTAACTGTATGAAAGTAAAGTTATTTGGAATTTACGAAAAGAGGTTTTGTATATTTGAGCTTTCGATAACCGTTGGGTTTCATATACTGTGGAAGCTTTTGTACTCTTTGTGGTTTCGTAAATCAGAGGTTTCGTATCAAAAGATTGGTTTTGGTTTCGTAAATTCATGGTTTTGTATCACAGTTTTGATAACTGAAGGTTTCGTAAGAGGTATCGTATTACAGTTTGAGGTTTCGTATACTGTTTTAGAGGTTTCATAACACAGTTACAGAGATTTCGTATCTTCTAATTTGGAACCTGAGCTTTCGTAACAAAGTTCAAAAGTGTAATACAAGCAAGGTTGTTATTGCTCGTTAACTTCACGATTACAATACTTTATCTCCAAAACGATCCAAGTTTGCTTTGTAATCATTTGATACAACATGTCTACTTCAAATACTTCAACCAACTCCAATCAACAAACTCTAGCTGAATCAGGAGCTCATGAAAGACCTCCAATGCTTGAAAAGGGGAATTATATTCCAAGGTAAAGTCAATTTAGAAGGTTTTTGGATAACAAGCTTGAAGACGGGGAGAGAATATGGAATTCAATACAAGACGACCCTTATCAAAGACCCATGGTTGTTGATCCAACAAATTCTATTGTACCAATACTTGAACTGTTGTCCAAAATGACTGAGGGTAACAAGAAGCAATACATTGCTGATGTTAGGGTCATGAATTATCTCCTTCAAGTAATACCAAATGATATATACAATTCAGTAGATGTATGTAAGAATGCTAAAGAAATGTTGGAACGAATCAAAAGGTTGATGCATGGATCTGAAGTTACTATTCATGTGAGACACTCACGCCTTTTGGATGAGTTTGAAGTTTGCAGCAAAAGAAGGGGAATCTTTAGACTCTGTGCATGAAAAGTTGACAACACTTGTGAACATCATGGATCGTAATAATGTTCGTCCGATACATGTGGCAATCAATACAAAGTTTCTCAATTTCTTGCAACCAGAATGGAGCAAATATGTTACCATGGTTCGACATAATCAAACTGGATCTGCAGTCTATTATGATGTGTTGTATGATTCATTAGTGCAATTTGAACCACATGTTCTAGCATCAAGGGCAAAGAAAGCTGCCAATAATCATGATCCTTTAGCTCTTATTGCTCATTCAGTAAGTTCAACTGCTGAAGGATTACAACTGCTAGAAGAGTTTCTACTGTCAGAAGGATAAAGACAAGAGAAAGGGATTAAGATGAAGATTGTTTGTCAAGTTTACTAACGGGGATAAGTATGAGATATTTTTGTAAATGATATGTATAAGTTATTGTTTAGAAGTTCATGATAACTTAGGAAAATTTGTATGCCTGTTAGGACTTCCTTGGTGTATAAAAGAGGTTTGGGTTAGAGTTTAGTGTACGTACCAAACATCATTGACATTTCATATGTTTTGATATATAGCTTCAAGGTTTTAAACCCTAGTACTACACAGAGTACTCGTATTATTGATAATAATATTGAAGCTTTTTAGTAATATCATTGTTCATACATTGTTTATACAATTTACTGTTTATTATTTCTTATAAGTATTAAAGAGTAGATTCGCATTACTCTTTAGTATTTATAAAGTTTTCTACCTTAGTTTTTTGGATTATCCTGAGTAATTAAACTTTACAAGCTCAGTAATCAATTTTAAGTTGGGTTAACAAGTGTATCCGTGCCAGGTTTGAAACTTTAATCTAGAAGAAAACTAACAAATAAGAATCTTTACTCACAGGAAGAGATGGATCTAGAATCTGCTCTAATCATATAACTACAAAGTTGCCCATCTTAAATTGGTGTGGAATATGATATGTGGAGGCTAAGGATTGAGCAATACTTTCAAGTACAAGACTATGCTCTATGGGATGTCATAGAGAATGAAAACTCATTCAAACCTACAGCTAAAACAACAACAAATGCTAATGGTACCTCAACTACACTAATACCAGGTCCTATAACTAGTGAAGAAAAAGTTCAAAAGAAGAATGATATAAAGGCAAGAAGTATGTTATTGATGGCACTTCCTAATGAACATCTAATGACTTTTAATCAGTACAAAGATGCTAAAACCTTGTTAGCTGCTATACAAACAAGATTGGGGTGGTAATGAAGCTACAAAGATGACGCTAAAGACTCTTTTCTAAGCAAATGCTATGATAATTTTTTTGTACTCCAAGCACAGAGTCTCTTGACTCTATTTTTAACAGGCTTTAGAAGATTGTAAGTCAGGTGGTGTTTTGGTAAAAAAATATATCACAAGAAATCTCAATTGAAATTCTTAAGACAGTCTTGTATTCTAAATGAAATACTCATGTTATGGTTGAGGAATAAACCTATTAGACCAATGAGCTTTGATGATCTCTACAACAATTTTAAGATTGTTGAACAAGAGGTTAAATGAAATGCAAGCTCAAGCTCTCAGAATATGGTTTTGTGTTCATCCCCTAGCAGTACTAATGAAGTTAATCTACTTATGGAGTTAATACTGCTAAACTCAAGTTAGCACTGATAAGTACTTTAGTTAGTACTGATTACTTATGTGATGAATTGTTTATGGCTTTTTTGGCAGTCAACAACCGAGTCTCAACGTGTATATGAGGGACCTTGAACAATCATAAAGATGAATGAAGTGATTGATTTGAAGTGGCGAGTTAGCATTGCTGAGCATGAAGACAAGAAGGTTTTTTCTAAAAAAAAAAATGGTAGAAAAATCAATTCTCATGGAAGTGCTACAGCTGGATATGACAAGTCTTAGGTAGAGTGGTTTCAATGCCACAGATGGGACACTTGGAAGGAATGCGAAAGACTAGAAAACCAAGCTCAACATGTACTGGAATCAAGACCATTCTAGATAGGACTGTAAACTTGTAGAAGAAATTTCTCACATAGCATGGTTGTATATTGGATGGAGCTGGTTTTTGAGGTTAGCTATATGAAGATGATGAAATGTCCCTACAAACATGGCTCTTATGGAGTTTTAGACTTTGAGTAATAATGACAAAAACTTGTAAAAACCTGTCTAAAAAGCTTTGAAACTCTTAAAATAACTTGATGATTTAAGAATAAAGTTTAACAAATCTAAGTTCAATTTAGCAAATTATAAAAGAGGGTTAGCATCTATAGAAGTGCAACTTGTCTTTTATAAAAAGAATGAGATTTTTTTTGTAAGCAACTTGCTGTCCTAAAGAGAGATATCTCATATAAAGACTTAGAAATTAGTATGCTTAAAAGTGAGTTAGAAAAGCTTAAGCAAGAAAAAGAAAGAAATCAACTTAAAATTGAAAAATTTGATAATGCTTCTATGTGTCTGACAAAAGCCAGAAAAGGTCTGGGGTTTCTAAGCTATAATGTTGTTCCACCTCCTCCTACAGGGTTATTTTCACCCCCAAATCTTAATTTGTCTTACTCTGGTCTAGAGGAGTTTCAACAGGCTGAGTTTAAAGGATAGGGACCTAAGACCTGTAGGTGTGTTAGTGAAAGTTTATATTATAATGAGGTTAGGAAACTCTTGATGCCCCATTAGTTAAGGAGTTGGTGTCAGATGATAATTTAGAGAAGAAAACTGTTTCTCCTATGTCTGCTAAGATATAATTGTTAGACCTAACAACAAGAAAAAACCTAGTTATGAAACCAGTTAGTATGATGAAATGTAATGTCACAAAGTTAGGTGAATCAAAGAAATAGGAATAATCGAAATCAACAGATAGGAGAGACTTTGTGAATGTACAATAAAGGCTTGTTTGGTCTATGGAAGTTTTGACCATTGTGGCTCACTACAATTACCATCAAAGGGAAAACAGGTGAATCTAGGAATTACTTTATTACAAGGGTAAATTACAATTTATTTATAATAAGACCCCCCCCCCCCCCACTGTGCTTATAGGAACATGTTCACAGAAGCAATCTCTAATAATATCTGGCCTTAGAACACTTAACTTTCTGCTAAGGACCTTGTTACTTACTGCTCAGCTCAAAATATAGTTTATAATGCTAGCCAATGTCTATTTTTCTAAATCAGCCATCAACTGTTATAGGCACTTATCAAATAATGAACAAACATGAACTAACAAATATTTAGCCAAAAGTTCTACTACTAAGGGAAAATTTTATACTGCTAGGCCAAAAGCAGTTAATACTGCTAGGACAAATTCAGCAGTAGTTAATGATGTGAGGGAAAATCAGGTTAATGCTGTTAAGGCCTCAACATGTTGGGTTTGGATACCTACCAAACTTAATAGTGCATCAATTACTTTGAAGAGACATAATTATGTTGATGCACGAGGCAGATCCAAGTCAGTTGATGGCTTGTGTCCTAACGAAAACTAATTTCCTTATATTTATATGCAGGGTATCTACAAAATGAAGATCTAGGCTAGTTGATAGGGGTTGCTCAGGCTCTGACTGGGTTACATGTCCTATCTCTCAGACTTTAAGGAATTTGATGGAGGATATGTTACCTTTGGGGGAGGAACCAAAAGAGGGAAAATTACTAGTAAAAGAACTCTTAAAACTGGTAAGCTTGATTTCGAGGATGTGTAGTTTGTCAAGGAGTTACAGTTTAACCTTTTTAGTGTTTCACAGATGTGTGACAAAAAGAACAATGTTCTTTTTACTGACACTGGATGTTTTGTTCTGTCTCCTGACTTTAAGTTAGCTGAGGAAAGTCAGGTTTTACTTAAAGTTCCTAGAAAGAATAATATGTATAGTGTTGATATGAAGAATATTGTTCCTAAAGAGTGTTTAACTTGTCTTGTTGCAAAGGTCACACTTGATGAATCAATGCTCTGGCATAGGAGGCTAGGTTATGTAAATTTTAAAACTATTAAAAAACTTGTTAAGGAAAATCTTGTGAGAGTTTTACCTTTAAAACGTTTTGAAAATGACCAAACCTGTGTTGCTTCCCATAAGGGAAAGGAACACAAATGCCTCTTGTAAGTCCAAGATTCAAAACTTTTATTTACTCAACCTTTATTCATGTTGCATATGGACTTGTTTGGTCCAACTTTTGTGAGCAGCTTAATGAATAAGAAATATTGTCTAGTTGTCATGATGATTTTATAGCTGATTGACTTGGGTTTTTTTATGAACTAAGATGAAATAGTGGCATTTTTAAGAGCTTTATAGAGATTGTAAAAATTAGTTGATAGAAAAGTAAAGTTAATTAGTCGTGACAATGGAAACAAAGTTCAAGTTATAAAGTTATGAGTGAGTTTTTTGACAGAAAGGCATTAAGAGGGAAATTTAGTATATAGAGTCCTCAGATCTATAAGTTAAATAATAGCACAAAATAGTATTGTCTGAGAGGAGAATTAAGACTCTAATTAGGATGCAAGAAACCTTGTTAGTTGACTTTAAGTTACATATATTTTTTAGTGAGTAGTTAATATGGTTGCTATGTATAGAATAGGGTATTAGTGTTAAGCCTTATAACCAAGAACCTTATGAACTATTTAGAGGTAGACAATGCTTAAGCTTATGAGACTATTTGGGTGTCATGTTACATTTTTAATACCTTGATTAATCTAGGTAAAGTTTGATGGTAAAGTCTGATGAAGGGATTTCTTTGTTGGATATCAATGAATAGTAAGCTTTTAGCGTATTTAAACAACATTAGAATAGGATGTAGAAGAAAAATTTCATATTAGTTCTTGGAGGATAAGCATTTCATTGCATGTGATTGGACCAGAGTGGCTGTTTGATATTGACGTTTGACAAAAATTATGATTTATGTACAGTTATTGCAGTACAAAACTCTAATGATTCTTGTAGGCTTATAGAAGAAAGTATTGGACAAGTCCTTTCTAGAGGGAGGACATGATTAGCATAGACTACATTTTGATGCATATGGAAAGTTAGTTCACTATTTGAGTCTTCTTAAAGAATGCTAGTAATGTGAACCACAATTCTAGTGATGCTGGAAAGAGGAGATGAAGGTGTAAATAAGTAAGTTAGAATTAATATCAAGAGAGATCGAAGTAGTACTTAAGTATTTTTAATTGTTAGGCAAGTATTAATATTGCATTACAAATGTTAATGCTGGTCGTTAAAATATTAATATGTGAGTTAACAGTTACTATGCTTACTGAAGCACATGTGATTTCATTCGTGATTAAACAAAATTGGATATGAGCAAACTTTACTTACCAAATATCCAGTTCCTTCTACTCCAAATACAAGAATCCATAAAGATCATTCACTTGATCATGTGATTGGTGATGTGCAGTCTGGTGTACAGACAAGGAGAATGACAAAGACTACAAATGAACAAGGGTTTATTAGTGCTGTTTATGAAGGGAAAACTCATGAAGACCTTCATACTTGTCTGTTTGCTTGTTTCCTATCCCAGGAAGAGCCCAAAAAGGTAATCCAAGCATTAAAAGATCCAAGCTGGATAGAAGCTATGCAAGAAGAGCTTCTGCAGTTCAAGTTACAACAGGTTTGGACCTTGGTGGATTTACCACATGGCAAAAGAGCCATTGGTACTAAATGGGTGTACAGGAACAAGAAAGATGAAAGAGGTATTGTGATTAGAAACAAGGCAAGGCTGGTTGCACAGGGTTACACTCAAGAAGAGGGAATAGATTATGATGAGGTTTTTGCTCCAGTTGCTAGGATTGAAGCAATTAGGCTGTTCTTAGCCTATGCCTCATTCAAAGACTTTGTAGTATACCAGATGGATGTGAAGAGTGCATTTCTGTATGGCAAGATTGAAGAGGAAGTTTATGTCTGTCAACCTCCAGGGTTTGAAGATCCAGAGTTCCCTGACAGAGTTTATAAGGTAGAAAAGGCATTATATGGTCTACATCAAGCTCCTAGAGCTTGGTATGAGACTTTATCTACCTATTTATTAGACAATGGATTTCAGAGAGGTCAGATAGATAAGACTTTGTTCATTAAAAGAGTCAAAAGTGATATTCTACTAGTTCAAGTATATGTTGATGATATCATTTTTGGATCTACTAAAAAGGAGTTATGCACTGAGTTTGAGAAATTGATGCACAAGAAGTTTCAGATGAGTTCTATGGGTGAGCTCACTTTCTTCTTAGGATTGCAGGTGATGCAAAAGGATGATGGGATTTTCATCAGTCATGACAAGTATGTGGATGAAATTTTGAAGAAGATTGGTTTTTTAACTGTGAAGACAGCAAGTACACCTATAGAGACTTCAAAGCCTTTGATGAAGGATGAAAATGCTGAAGATGTTAATGTTCACTTATATAGATCAATGATTGGCTCATTGATGTATTTAACATCTTCAAGGCCTGATATAATGTTTGTTGTATGTGCTTGTGCAAGATTCCAAGTCACACCTAAAGTTTCACATGTTCATGTTGTGAAAAGAATCTTTAAATACTTAAAAGGTCAACCTAAATTGGGCCTTTGGTATCCTAAGGACTCACCATTTAATTTGGAAGCTTATACTGACAGTGACTATGCTGGTGCAAGTTTACAGGAAATCCATAACAGGAGGTTGTCAATTTCTTGGAAGCGATTGATTTCATAGCAATGCAAGAAGTAAATTGTAGTTGCCAACTCTACTACTGAAGCAGAATATGTGGTTGCTGCTAGTTGTTGTGGATAAGTACTCTGGATTCAAAATCAAATGCTGGATTATGGATACAATTTCATGAATACCAAGATTTTTATTGACAATGAAAGCACCATCTGCATACTTAGGAATCTAGTGTTTCACTCAAAGACTAAGCACATCGAGATTAGACATCATTTTATCAGAGATTCTAATAAGAAGAAGCTTATTCAGATGATCAAGATTTACACAGATCAGAATGTTGCAGATTTGCTCACAAAAGCATTTGATGTTGGCAAATTTCAATATCTGATTGCAAGTATAGGAATGCTTAACCTCTGAAGTATTGATTGAGGGGAGGTTAATTGTGTTAATATGCAGCGGATTATGCACAAGGATGCTTAATGGGAATGGGACGAGCTATTGAGGAAATTCAGTTAGTGTTGTTGGCCTAACCTTACTACTAGTATGTATAATTCGTATCTACTGGTTATAACCTAATTCTGTGAGCATTGAGAGAAAGCAAAAACATATAGAGAGAAAAAGTAAGCTTAAATGAATTGAGAGAAAAAAAACAGAGAGAGAGAATTGTAAGCAAAAAGAAATGAGAGATGTAGTGAGTTCAAAAACAGAAACGTGATGTGTGACACAGAAACAGGACACCGAGAGGAATTGAAAACAAAAAGGAAAGAGAGATGTGTGAAATAAAAACAGACAGAGTGATTCAGTGAGAAAAATAATTGAGAGATAAAGTGAGAATAAAAACAGAAAGAGAGCTTGTGAGAAATCTAAATTGCTGATGGGAATGCTTTTTGGAACGAAAATAAGGTTAAAACTGGTAACTCAAAAGTTAGTATTGCTAGGAATTACTTAGTACTGTTAGGCTAAACTTGGTACTGCTAGGCTACCGTTAGTGCTGTTTGGGAATAACATGTTTTTGGCAATTAAATATAGCCGTTTGAGATAATTATGCCAATTACTTCGTTTATAGGTTTTCTTATTCTGGATAATTCATAATATTTCATTAAATCTCAAGATTTCTTCAAGATAAATTCATTCGGTCCAATCAAAACCTCAAGTGCTATCTATATAATCTCAATTGACTTTGTCAAACACACATACTCTCATACACGATCATAACCAGAACTATTAATAGAACACTTTTTCAATCAACAATGGCGAATTTGGAATTCGGTTGACACACACACATGGTTTCGCTACTTTTACGGAAACCAGAGGGAAGTGAAGTATTTCACCAAATAGTGGATTATACTATAGGGGTTACTATTCCACAAGCGTAAATGTGTTGGACGAATTATGAAAACCCCGTGAGAAACTATGTTTATTAATTAGGTATTTATAAAGCAACATACTTATATTCGAAGGCCACATACGGGTTTGGACCACTATTCGGTTATCTAACAAAAAGTTACACTTCATTACGGGTTAAAGATAACTTAGGTTGACGCCTATTTATAACACCAAGCCTACCACGAGTTATAGTGGGTGTCTAGTCCTTGCTGCTAGTTCGTACTATGTGTGGCCAGAGAGGTATAATCGAATATTGCTAGAGGGAAAAGAAGGTTAGTGAAGATATTTGTGTATCTCATTCTAGAAGTGGTTGCCTAAAGTTGTACTTCTATTAGTTTTAAAACAACAACAACATACCCAATTCCGCCGAAGCAGGGTATGGGGGAGGTAGAATGTAGACAGATCCTGCCCCTACTCTCGGGTAAACCCGAAAGTAGAGAGACTGCTTCCAGGGAGACCTCCGGCACGTGAGAGTGTGCTAGTGAAGAAGAAAGCATGAGCGAGAAGCACGAAAAGAGGATAAAAGGACCGACATATACGAACAACCATAGAAGCAAATCGCATAGACAAAAGGCAAACACGCCCAAAACAGCACACACAAAAGGGCAAGGTCAAGAAATGTGAACCAACAAACTAAACAGGCATACACGCAACGATAAACTAACAATGGCAAGATTTGGTATGTTGTTGTTGTACCATGCATGCACGGTCGGTACCCTGCATGCACGAGTAAAATTTCTACGCCAAACTGAGAATACCAAACATACACACATTATTTAAGGGATTTTTATTCGATTGATTTACATTCATACACATACACCCTAAAATGATTTGAACATTACATTAAGATATGTAAATTATTTTTCAATAAAATACCTCCTTGATATCAGGTTGAATATTAATAATATTTGGAGAAATTGTTCGTGCAGTGTAAGTTGTAGGAGGGGAATAGCGATCACGAGGGTTTTATGATGCATGTCATATCAACTGTCTTCACCCCCAGATACCTCAAACTTAAACAAATGCCCACATATGGCCCCCACATCCCTTTGACTTGCTTCTACAATTAAAATGGGTATACCTAAGTTTTTATTTTATTTTCTACGGAGTACTCTAATATAAGAAACACCAACGACTTACATTTTTCTTTGCCTCATCAGTTTTTTCTCTCCGACAATCTACAGGTGACTTTTTGTCACTATAAAATGACCTTCATTATTTTATTTTATTTTCAATTTTTTTTAACAACAAAATTAAATTTCATTAAAAAATAAAAACATTACATAATTATAATAAAAAACATTACATAACAACAAAATTAAAATCGTAATTAAAAACAATACATAGATAAAAATATAAACGCATGAAACGATACGAGAACACAAGCTTAATTGCACGGTTAACTCCATAATCGCTTTTTGACGAGCTTTATCTTCGTCCATTAGTTTGTAAACCAAAGCTTAGATTTCATCGATGGTATGTGAAACCGAACAAGCCATTTAAAAAATTGATGAAAGTGTATATAAAAATTGTGTAGAAAATGGTGTAATGAATTGGTATTTATAGTGTTAAAGTGTTTAAATTTTTAAAGTTTAAAAAGTTTTTTTATATTAAATGTGAACTAAATCGTTGCCAAATGATAGCCCGACTACCGGTCGTAGGAGCGACTTATAAAGACCAAGACCCATGCTCGACCGATGCTACCACTATAGAGGTGACCGACCGAGACCATGGTCAACCGAGTCGGTCGACCTCATCATAGTGCCTAGCCTTAGACCACGTAATAGATGGTCGTCTTCCCCGGTCGACACAAGGTAAGACGTGTCTTCCTTTAGTACACCCCTCACCTGATACTGTCTCTAGCAAAAAAAAGGACTAGGTCTTAATCTCTACCGGGCCGTTGACTTACTTTTGACACAAATACATTCGTAACAATACAAAAGTTGACCATTCAGTCATTTAATAAAAAAAATACTCTATAGATATCTCATTAATTCTTCCTTTTTATACACAATTTTAAACCAATTTTACTGTATTTTCTCATCTGCCATAATGTCTCAAAAACTCTCAAAATCAAAACACCAAAACACATACGTCAACAAAACGTTCCAACGTCGGGTTCCAATTATCGTTTCGGTCACTTATCACCCATTAATTTTCAGCAACAAATTTTATATATGAACCACAACAACCTACTTATCTAAATACATCGTTTCGACCTTCGTTTAACCAGCCAATTACCAGAAACAACAACAATCTTGGATACAGAGGTTGTGGAAGGAAGTAAAACCAGGAAAAGAGAAGATCTAAGAGTAGAAGAGAAGAACTTAGAATACTGATAATATCCAAAGAAGTAAAAGATAGATGAGAATTTAGAAGCGTGAAGTAGATGACGAAAGCTGAAATGAAAAAGCTTATGGAGATAGTTCCTGATGATGAGGTAGCAATTGATGTTATACCACTAGCCACTAAGTCCCCAATCATTGTTGACTGGAAAATCATCAAAGAAGGAAAGATGGGATACTTTCAAATCATTAGAGCTGATGGTAGTTCAAGGAGGTATTCATCAATGATTAGGATGCTTCAGAACATTGACAGAGAAGACCTGGAAACACTCTGGAAGTTGGTTAAAGCTAAACATGGGAATACAAGGCCAGAGGAGACATATGAAAGAGTGTTTTATAGGTGATCTGAAGGTACTGAGTATTAAACCTGATGAAGAAATGAAGTATGGAGAAATCTACAAGGTTTACAATGTGACAGTTTAGAAGCTATTTTCTTCAAGTGGAGTACATTTTATGAGATTTCAGAATCTGCATATATTTATGCTGGTAGAGAAAAAGTATCCACTCACACCTGCAACAATTACAAAAATGCTCAACAAGAAGCTTCAACGACCTAAAATTGAATGAGATGTGGTATAACTTTTAGAAACTCCATGACAAAATAGGTTAAGAATCCTGCAAGTGTTAGAAATGCATCCTCCTGTGTTGATGGGGGTGTTGTGAAGCCATTTAATGAAGAAACTTGAGATTCCAAAAGAAGAATCAATTTATGGGAGGATTGTTATGATTAAAAGCATCTTAATGCTGTTGAAGTAACATCTTGGCTAGAGTTAAGAGTTTACCACTGCCTAGTATATATTTCCAACTGCCAATTGAAGTTAAGACTGCTTAGAGACTTAGAAGAAATACAACAAAGAAGTTAATACTGCTAGTAAAAAAAATTTACTACTGTTAGTGTAACTTAGTACAGCTTAAGTTGTAAGATTAGTACTGCATAGAGTAGAAGTTCACAACTATTAGCATAAAGTATTATTGGCTAGTGTAACTTAGTATTGCTGATGAAGAATGAAGAAAATATTCTAAGTAGTTACTACTGCTTGTACACAGTTAGTGTTGCTGGAATAAAAGTTAATGCTGCTGCTTACAACTGTTGAAGGATTACAACTGCTAGAAGAGTGACTACTGTCAGAAGGATAAAAGAACAAGAGAAGGATTAAGAATGAAGATTGTTTATCAAGATTACTTACGGGATAAGTATGTGAACTATAAAAAGATACATATAAGTTATTTTTATTTTTTTTTAAAAAGATCATATAAATAAGAAAAATATTATATGCCTGTTAGGACTCCATGTATGTATAAAAGGAGGTCCAAGTTATAGAGTTTAGTGTAAACATACCCAAAACCATTATACACAATATCATACGCTTTGATATATAGCATCAAGGTGTAACCCCAAGTCCTACACAGTGTTACCTCGTTATTATTGAATAATAATATTAGAGCATTTTTAGTAATATCATTATACCCCTACATTGTTTATACCATTTACTGTTTCATTAATATTCTTTTAAGTAATAAAAGAGATAGATCCGCATACTCTTTAGTAATGTCACAAAGTTTCTACCATAGTTGGTTGTGGATTTATCCAGATTAACTGTAACCATTACAAGCTAAGGAATCCAATCATAAGTTGTGTATCAACACGTGGTATCAAGAGCTTCTTCCCCATTAAGCTAATATATATGAAAGAAAAGAACTATACCACCAAGGATCTACAAGTTTAAATCATCTTTGTAAAGCCTTTTTCCCCTTTTTTCATAATCAAATCGTAACTAAAGTATGCAACTTTGATTTTGACAACCACAAACCGTAACACACTTCTAAACCAGCCGCCAACAACTCAAATTACCCTCCATGACGCGCCTTAAGATAAATGAACTTGAGTAAAAGAAACATAAACGAGCATGGATTTTATGTAGAATTTTTATTTATAATTTATATTTTTTAATTTTATTTTTTTTTTTTGTAGTAATAATGACTTACAGTAGTAAAAACCTTCACCTCATGTGGTGCATGTAAATGGTTAAACATTTTATCAATAAGCTTCCCCTGAAACCCAAATGTTAACCATTTCGTGAATCTTTAAATCCTGTAGCTCTATGTAATGATTACTGATGAAGAAAACTAAGTATAACGAACTTGATGCTGAAGTAGAATAACCCAAACTTGTGTCTTATATCTTGTACTATTCATGTGACTCCAAACTCATATGTAGACCAAAGTATAAGTAGAACACAATCTCTTGACAAAATACTTAACTATAATGAGACATTGAGCACAACAACATAACTCCTTTAAGTGATAGCAAATGTGAGCATTGATCACCATAAGAGAAATCACACATTGCTAGATTTTGCAAGTCTTCATCAACACCATATAAAATGAACAAGTTATCTTTAAACGTTGTAAGTCATTTAAGATATGATAAGAACGCGTACCTAAGTAATTCTACTTCATCTTCAAATAAGTCATAAACAATCATCTTCGTAACCAATTAAACCAATAATATAAGCCTTTAAATCTGTTAAGATCAAATAAAATCATAACCTGTTCCAAACAGTAGAAACCAAAACCAAAAACTTTTGTTTAGTTCAAAAACATTTTGAACCAACCAATAACCAAAACGTGTGTCATTCGAGATCTTTACCCATCCGATAACCACATTACTGGCTAGTCAAATATCGATCATAACAAGTAGTTGAAACTTCTATAATAAGTAGCATTAACATTCCTTTAAGCAGCACTAAGTTTCAACGAACAACACTAACTTCTTTTAATCCCAATCGCAGTAGTAACCAACTCACTACTTTTATTACTAGCTGTACTAAATCCAAGAAGCTAGCAGCAGTATCCATCTATATCCAAGCAGTATTAACTACTAGTAACATACCTAGCAGTATAAACTTTCATTCAAACCCAAGCAGTAATAAGTCTTTTATGACTGTTCTTCAATACTTGACAGCACAAAGTAATATACGAAGCAGTATTAATAACTTCCTTGTTTGCTTTGGTAGCAGAAATGCATAAAATTATCAATAGCGGCACTAAGTATCATTGTATAATGCTAGCAGCATAAACTGTCTTCAAAAATAAGGCTAGCAGTATTAACTTTTATTTGTGGCAGTAGTAACGAATAAGACTTGGCAGTATTAATATAAACCAAGCAGTACTAATCATCAACGAGCAGTACTAAAGTTCTTTGGTAGCACAAACATACTATGAGCAGCATTAACATGTTATCGAACTCTTCCTTTGCCCATTCGTGTAACTTCAGTTTTAATCCCTTATACCACCAGTAGTACCACTATCAAATCAGGGGTACTTTCAATAGCTTACAAACGAAGAATTAACGTTACTATATAAATTAGTAACTTTAGTGGACACGAACATAATTACTAGTAAAGTTACACCAATCACATCTTGTTCACGTCAGGTTCACCCTGATCTAGTTAATTCGTTTAAACTCAAGGTTGACAAACCTGCTCGTTACTACACCAAGTTAGGGACAAAACCCTAACTACTATTCGAAACCCATTTAATGCATTAATCTCCTTGCTGCCATCATCATAAAATCGTGTTCCAGATAATCATATTAGGGTTTGTACAAAACCCTAACATATACATGATGCTCCTTCGTTACTTCATTGAATTAGGGTTTAAGTAAACCCTAATTTACATTCGAACGTACCTGCTACATTTTCTTTTCCATGTCTCCAAAAATAAGTACCAACGAATCCTTGTAACCATGTAACCAAACTCCTATTTTTATCGAATTAGGGTTGCTGAAAAACCCTAATATCACCAGATTCAACATGATAACCAAAACAGAAAATTCGTACCTTCAATATCTTCATAACTTTGACATAGAAACACCTTGTAGATCCTAGATCAAGATCCCCATGGCTCTGATACCACCTGATAGAACGTAGAACACTGATAGTATTCTTGGATCGTTACACTCAAATTGTTTAGATCTTTTATATCTAGGATAAATAACAATGAACAAAAGAGAAATGCATAGCGGAATTAGCAAATGAACAAAGTTATTCACAAGGGTTTATCTTTAAATCTTTATACTCCAACCCAATATTATTTTTGATTAGAATACAATACGGTTTCATCAATGAACTTTAACAGTATCAAGTTAACTTTGACCTTGAGGCTAATACTCATATGGCGTCTACATTCTCACACAAGAATACACACATAATATAAGTACACTATGGACTCACGACTTGTACACACAAAACCTAATAACCCTGTTTTCCTCTTTATCTAATAAAGATATTAGGTTTTAACATGGTAAAAGTATTAGGAAACAACTAAATATTTATCTAACTTTTATAATAATCTTTTTTGTAATCTTCCATCATTAGAAAAATTCCTCCTTTGCTTTTAAGTCCTTCACCTTTCATAATGTTTTGTCTTATCAACTCAAATAATTCCCATTCAGCATCCAAAGTTCCCTTGCTCAAACGGTTGAGTTTGAGTTAAGAGGATGAGGATTGAAACAATAACATCCAAAAAGATAGAACAATTACTGTGGGAAGTCATAAGAGAATGGGGCAACCTTGCAAAAAACAGCAGTTGTGGAAGGATTTGAAAAAAGTGATGCCATATTACATCTTTCTGAAGATAAGCTCAGAGAAGATTAAAGCGAAGGACTATAAGTACTTTAATTATGGGTATCCCAATGAACACAGTAAAGTTAAACCTATAAAGGATGCTAAAGTTTGTTGCTAGAAGCATTAGAAAAGTGATTTGGAGGGAATGCATCTACGAAGAAACTCAAAGAAATCTCTAAATTTACAATAATGAAAACTTCACTGCTCCAAGCTCAGAGATGCTTGATCAAACCTTTAATAGGCTTTAAAAGCTTGGAGTCATTGGAGCTTTTGAATGAAAAGCGTTACACAAGAGATGTTAATCAAAAGTTATTAAGAGCTTGTCAACCTAGAGTGGAACCACACATGCCAGTTGTGTGGAGGAATAAAGTCATGAGTTAAGAAAAAATGAGCAAGGATGATCTCTATAAAAACCTCAAGTTATGAACACAGAAGTCAAAGGGGATGTCTAACCACAAGTTAAATGCACACAAAACATGTGGCTTTAGAGTCCACTTCAAAAAACATCACCCCAGCAGCTCTAAGAGGAGCAGTTAATGCTGTTCATGAAGATAACTACTGCTAGTACTCAAGGTTACTACTACTTACTCTACAAATATTGAATAACTTGAGTGATGCTGTTATTTGTTCATTCTTTGCTGGTCAACCAAATAGTCCTCAACTAGCACATGAGGACTTGCAACAAATCTCACCGATGACATAGATAAGATGGATTGAGAGAGGCAAATTGGCCATGTAGACTATAAGGGACCTAGAAGGTTTTTAAGAAATACATGAAGAAGAGCCTACTGAATGGCAAGTAGACTAATTGTGTATTGATAATCAAGAAGTGAAAGTGCTACAACTTCCATAAAAAGATACATTCTGCTAGGAGTGCGAGAGCTCAAAGAAATCAAGACAACAAGAACAAGGAAAGCTCAAGAAGGAGTGTGCTTGTGGAAACATCTACTATCTACAGCATTCTGGGGGTGATCAGTGATGTGCCTTGGTGGAATATGACGGAGTGACAGCAGAGAAGGGCCCAATTATGTAACACATGGCTTATCATCTTCAATGTTCCGACTCAGAGGTATCTAATGATTCAAATTGTTCAAAATCTTGTATAGAAACTATTAAATTACTTAAATTCTCAAAATGACAACAATTAAGAGATTATAGAGAAATCTAGATTAAAGGGAATTAGGTTATAAAACAGGTTTAGAATCAGTGGAAGAAAAACTTAAATTTTATAAAAAGAATGAGTCTGTTTATGTAGAAAAAATTAATGGCTTAAAATGGGATATTCAAGTAGGAGAAATAACTATTAGAGAGCTTAGGAAGAAGCTTGAAAAAATTCAAAAAGAAAAAGATAGCATTCAATTTAATGTAGATAAATTTGAACATGCATATAAAAGTTTAGACAAACTCATAGATGTCAGATTGTTGATAATTGCAAGAAAGGTTTAGGCTATGAAAAATATAATGAAGTTCCACCTCCCTACACAGAAAATTTCATACCTCCAACACCTGACTTGTCTTTTACTGGTTTAGATGAGTTTGTTAATAAGCCTGTAGTTGAGAACAGAAAGTCAGGAAGTCTGATGATTCCCCAATAATTGAAGATTGGGTGTCAGATAGTGAGGAAGAAAATATGTCTCAAACTAAATACAAGAAGAAAACAGTTAAGCCTAGTATTGCTAAGATAGAGTTTGTTAAACCTAAGCAACAAGAGAAAACTGCTAGGAAAACTGTTAAACAAGTTGAGAAACATAGGCAAAACACTCACAGTCCAAGAGGCAATCAAAGAAATTAGAACAATATGATGTCTCAAAGACTAGGAAGCAATTTCGAGATGTTTAATAAGGCCTGTTATGTGTGTGGAAGCTTTGATCATTTGCAAGTTGATTGCAATTACCGTCAAAAACAGTTTCAAAATCAAAGGATGGTAAAACCGGTTTGGAACAATGCTTAAAGGGTGAATCATCGAAAATTTGCTAAAAAGACTCACCCATGTGCCAAAAAGAAAATGGTTCTAAGAGCAGTACTAATGAAGTCTGATTTAGTATCAGTTAATACTGCTAGACAAGTTAATACTGCTCACTCAAAAACAACAGTGAATGCTGCTAGATGAATGTCATATCTTTCTAAAACATCACATTCAACTGTTAAGAGGCACATTCATAAGAACACAGCATTTAAAAACAGTAATATTAATCAAAAGGTTAATATTGTTAAGGGTAAAGGTTTTAACACTGCTAGGCCAAAAGCAATAGTTAATGCTGTTAAAGGAAATAATCTTAATGCTGTTAAGGCCTCAGCTTGTTGGGTTTGGAAACCAAAGACTAAAGTTTTAAACCATGTTTCTAAACACAACAGTGCATCAATCACCCTAAAGAAGTTTGATTATATTGATGCACAAGGCAGATCCAAGTCAGTGATGGCTTGGGTCCCCAAAAGAAACTGATTTTCTTATCTAATGTGCAGGGCAATCCACAAATAGATTTACAGGATCAAGGAGTGATTGATAGTGGATTCTCAAGGCACATGACATGGAACATGTCCTATCTTACAAACTATGAAGAGATAGATGGAGGATATGTTGCTTTTGGAGGGAACCCTAAAGAAGGGAAAATAACAAGAAAATGTACCATTAAAACTGGTAATCTAGATTTTGAAAATGTGTATTTTGTAAGAGAGTTAAAGTTTAATCTCTTTAGTGTCTCACAAATGTGTGATAAAAAGAATAGTGTTCTTTTTAATGACACTGAATGTATTGTTTTATCTTTAAACTTTAAGTTAATTGATGAAAGTCAAGTTTTACTTAGAGTTCCTAGAAAGAATAATATGTATAGTGTTGATTTAAAAAACATAGTTCCTTAAAAGGTGGTTTTTTAACTGCCTTTTTGCAAAAGGCAATCTGATGAATATAAAACACTAGGATTGAGCCACGGTCCAAGGACCGGACCGGACCGGAACGTATTGGTACCGAGACCAAAACTAGCAAACGGCGGACCGAGGGACCAGACCAAATGGTACGGTCCGGTTCCGGTTCGGTTCGGTCTGAGGTCGCGTCTTCGGTCCGCGTCCGGTACTACACGCATTATCTTCGGGTTTTTGGTCGGGACGGACCGGACGAGGACCGAATTGGGTCCAAAATCACTGAGACAGCGAACCAGAAGAAATACCTTTAGTCGGTCTTACGGTACGGTCCGGCTTCTTCCGGTCTGGTCCAGTCGACGGTCCAGTATGCTCACCCCAAATCTAAAACTTTGCATAGAAGGCTAGATCGCTTAAATTTAAAACCAGAATAATTAGTTAAAGGGAATTTGTAAGAGTTTACCTTCCAAACTTTTTGAAAATGATCAAACCTGTGTTGCTTGTCAAAAGGGAAAGCAGCACAGAGCCTCTTGTAAGTCTAAAAGAGAGAACTCAATCAGTCTTCCTTTACATTTGTTGCATATGGACTTGTTTGGTCCAACATTTATAAAAAGCCTTAAGAAGAAAATGTGTTGCCTAGTTGTCACAGATGATTACAGTAGGTTTACATGTGTTTTCTTTCTAGTATAAGGATTGAGACTATGGCTTTTAAGTCCTTTATAACCGGGATAGAAAAATCTAGTTGACTAAAGGTTAAGGTGATTAGAGGTGATACTGGAATGAGTTACAATAAAATAGAGAAATGAACCAGTTTTGTGAGATGAAGGGTATTTTGAGACAATATAGTGTAGCTAGAACTCCTTAAAAAAATGGAGTTGCTGAGAGGAGGATGTTGGGATTAAAAGACATCTTATTGCCGTTGAAGTTAGTGCTGCTAGTTATGGAAGTTACCACTGCTGGTTTTTTTTGTACTGCTGGTGAAGACTGCAAGAAATATTCTAAGTCATTACTACTGCTAGAAGAGTTTCTATTGTTAGAGTTAAGTTAGTATTGTTAGTCTGTTTTAGTACTGCCAATGTGATAAGAATGAGATATTTTAGGAAAAGATATGTATGTATAGAAAACGTGTTGTAAGCCCATTAGGGTTCCTTGATGTATAAAAGGAGACCCTAGGGCATGTAGTTGACATCATCTCATTCTACACAGTCATTTAGAATCTCAAGGTTTTGTATAACCCTAACACTATTAAGAGTGTTCATTTTATATTGAGGCTGAAAGTTTGATAAACTGTTTTGCTATTCATATTATTCATTATTGTTTTATTGCTTATTCTTCTTAGTATCATAAACTAGATTCCCGCATGTCTTTTGATATATTAAATCAAGTGTTCTACCATAGTGTTTGGATTTATTCAATACAAGCTAAGCCTTTTATAGATAAGCCAAGATCTATTTAAGTGGGATCAACAAGTGGTATTAGAGCTTGTTGAGAAACTTTAAATAAAAAGAAACAATCTACACATACCAGATCTATTTGTTTGTGAAAACATGGAATCAATATCTGCACCTATGGTTGCTGCTGCAAAACTTCTAGTGCTCAATCCTAATGAATTTGAGCTTTGGAAAATGAGGATAGAACAGTACTTTCTAATGATAGATTATGCTCTTTAGGACGTAATAGTCAATGGTGACTCACCTCCACCGAAGAAAACTGTTGATGGTGTTGAGCAAACATATCCTCCTACAACTGCAAAAGAGAAATTAGCAAGGAAGAATGAGTTAAAGGCAAGAGGTACTCTGTTGATGGCTCTTCCTAGTGAACATCAAATAAAGTTTAACACCTACAAAAATGTCAAGTCTTTGATGGAAGCTATAGAGAAGAGGTTTGGAGGTAATAAGGAGTCAAAGAAAGTACACAAGACACTTCTTAAGAAACAGTATGAGAATTTCAATGGAAGTAGCTCAGAAGGACTTGACCAAATTTATGATAGGCTGCAAACGTTTATCAGTCAGCTAGAGATTCATGGAGAAATTATTTCTTAAGAAGATGTGAATCTGAAGTTATTAAGAAGTCTGCCATCTGAGTGGAAGACTCATACCTTGATCTAGAGGAACAAAAGTGATTTAGATACTTTGAGCATGGATGACCTATACAACAATCTGAAGATTTATGAAACTGAAGTTAAAGGGTCATCTACATAAGCCAAAACACACAAAACGTAGCTTTTGTATCTTCCAATATCACTTGCAGCACCAATGAAGCAGTTAAGACTGCTCATGGTGTTTCTGCTGCTAACTCCAAGACTAATGCTTCTACTTTACTAAATGTTGATAGTCTGAGTGATGCTGTGATCTACTCCTTCTTTGCTAGTCAGTCTAACAGTTCACAATTAGAAAATGAAGGTACTAAAAGCCAAATGATCCTAATGATTAGATGGAGGAAATGGAGCTTGAATTGAGGCTGATGGCAATACTCTACAATGAGAGCAGGAGTTTTTCTCAAGAAAACAGGAAAGGAATCTAGGTGTTAATGGGACTCGAGTACCATTGGCTTTGACAAGACCAAGGTGGAATGCTATAATTGCCATAGAAGAGGTCACTTTGCTAGGGAATGCATGGCTCCTAAGCAGCAAGACAACAGAAACAGGGAAATAACAAGAAGGACTGTGCTAGTTGAGTAAACTACTTCTAATGCTTTAGTATCTCAGTGTGATGGCTTTGGCTATGATTGGAGTGACTAGGCTGAAGAAGGACCTACCAATTTTGCACTTATGGCTTATACTTCTTTAGGTTCTTCAAGTTCTTCCACTGAGGTATCAACTTGTTCTAAGATGTTTAAAATCTTGATGAAACTCTCCAAAGTACATTATGATAATCTGACAAATGATTTTAATTAAGTCTTCAATTATTAAAAATGTAGGGAGTTATAATGCAGTCTGAATTTGTAGAGGAATATGACTAGATGTGTATAAATGAATTGATGGCTGTTTTTGAAGAGGACATAAAGATTTTAAAAGTGATATTAAGTTGAGAGATAATGCACTAACAGAGCTTAGAAAGAAATTTGAAAAAGCTAAAAAAGAAAGAGATGATTTAAAACATACCTTAGAAAAGTTTGAAAATTCATCTAAAAATCTAAGCAAACTGTTAGATAGTCAAGTAAGTGATAAATTCAAAACTGGTGTAGGTTTTGATAATCAAGTGTTTGATAGTCAGGTAAATGATAAATACAAAACAGGTGAAGGGTATCATGTTGTTCTCCCTCCCTATATTAGGAACTTCATGCCCCCTAAACCTGATTGGTATCTTATGTATGGGGATGAATATGTTTTTAAGTGATCTGTAACTCGTGTACCTTGTAGTTGCAACTAGTGAAGCTAAGAACTAGTGAGTCAAAGCTAAAGTCTGTTTTAGGTGAACCAATTATTGACTGAATAATTTTAGATATCTGTTCCAGTGAGGATGAGATTGAGGACCTAAGTCTAAGTCTAAAACAGAGGAAAAACCTTTAGTTTTGCTAAAGGTAGGATATTTGTTAAATCCAATGAACATGTAAAAATCACCTAGGGTGTCTGTCTAAGAAGGCAGAAAACAATGTGCATAGTAAATATCTAGGTAAAAATAAGTCATATGTCCTAGGAGGTAACAAAAGAACGTGGAATAATTGAGTACTCAAAATTTTAAGAAGTAATTTTGAGTTTAAAATAAAACCTTGATATGTAGGTGCAGTTTTAACCATTTTGATCAAAGATTGTGATTTCTATGTAAAGATATATGGTGGATAAACCTGTATGGATACAATGCTAGAAGGTGATCACAAAATTCTCAAAAGAATTTTCTCACCATCATCCAAAGGCATTATTTGTTCAAAAAAGCAGTTCTTAATGAAATATGGTTTTAAAACACTTTATTCTGCTAGTGCAAAACTTTCAGAACAGGGATTGTGTGACAGATTAATACCGCCAGACCATTTATACTGCTTACCCAAGACCAACAGTGAATTGTGCAGGGCCAGTATCAAATGTTTTTAATATAGCACATTCACATGTTGGAAGGCCCTTTAACAAGTTTACAACAAATAAGAACAGTCATTTCAATGAAAAAGTTAATACTATTAGGGGAAATGTTACTTTTGTTGGGCTAAAAGCAGTAGTAAGTGATAATAAGGGAAATGAGGCTAATGTTGTTAAAGCCTCAACATGTTGGGTTTGGAGACCAAAGCACAAAGTTTTAGACCACGTCTCTAGAAACAATGGTGCATCAATGTCCTTTAAAAGATTTGACTATGTTGATGCACAAGGCATATCCAAGTCAATAATGGCTTGGGTCCCCAAAAGAAACTAATTTTCTTACCATTATGTGCAGGTCAATCCATAGCAATATATGAAGGATAAAGGAGTGATTGACAGTGGATGCTCTAGGCACATGACAGGGAACATATCCTATCTTACAAATTATGAAGATATTGATGGAGGATTTGTTGCCATTGGAGGTAGTATTAAAGGAGGGAAAATTACTGGGAAAGGTAAAATAAGAACTGGTAAATTGGATTTTGAAGATGTGTATTTTGTAAAGGAACTAAAGTTAACTCTGTCAGTGTCTCACAATGGTGTGACAAGACCGAATAGTGTTCTTTTCGATGATTATTGAATGTATTGTTATGTTCTCTAGACTTTAAGTTAAACTGGACTGAAATCATGTCCTTGCTTAAGAGTTCTAGGAGGTAACCTGGTTTTTTTTTAACAAAGGTAGTGTTAAATTAAAGAACGTTGTTCCTCAAGGAGGTATCACTTGTCTCTTAGCAAAAGCCACATCAGATGAATCTAATCTTTGGCATAGGAGGCTTGGACATGTAAATTTCAAAACTATAAATAAACTGGTTAAGGGAAACCTTGTAAGAGGTTTACCTTCAAAACTTTTTGAAATTAATTAAACCTGTTTTGCTTATCAGAAGGGAAAGCAACATAGAGCTTCTTGTAAGACCAAAACTGTTAGTTCAATCAGCTAACCATTACAAATGTTGCATATGGATTTGTTTGGCCCAACATTTATAAAGAGTTTAATGAAAAATATGTACTGCCTAGTTGTCACAGATGACTATAGTAGGTTTAGTTGGGTTTTCTTTTTAGCCACTAAGGATGAAACTAGTGAAATTGTTAAAACATTCATAACAGGCATAGAAAATTTAATAGACCTTAAGGTGAAAGTGATTAGATGTGACAATGGGACTGAATTCAAGATAGGGTTCTTGAAATCAGTTTGTGAAATGAAGGGTATTAAAAGGGAATTTAGTGTGCTTTTTAAAGGATAAAAAAAAACTTCCTTAACCAACAAAATGAAGTAGCAGAAAGGAAAAATAAGATAATAATAGAGGCTGCTAGGACTATGCTAGCTGATTCAAAATTGCCAACAAATTTCTGGCTCGAAGCAGTTAATACTGCTTGTTATGTCTAAAATAGGGTGTTAGTTATCAAGCCTCCTACGAGAACCTTAGAACTTTTTTCATGGTAGAAACATACCTTAAGTTCTTGAGAGACCAATTTGGTTGTCCTGTTATAATCCTTATTATCATAGATCACCTAGGTTAATAAGTTTTGTTGGAAAGGCTGATGAAGGGTTATTTATAAGATACTCTACCAATAGCAAAGCATTTAGGGTATTCAATAGTAGAACTATGATAGTAGAAGAGAACCTGCATGTCAAGTTTAGTGAGGATATACCTAATATTGCAGGAAGTGGACCTAATTGGATTTTTGATATAGATGCTCTAACAAAATCTATGAACTATGAGTCAGTTGTTGCAGGGAATCAATCTAATGGTAGTGCAGGTAAAGAAGCTTGTGATAATGAAGTTAAAGCCAGTATGGAGACAATACCTGTCAAAGATTACATACTACTACCATTATGGACTCAAGATCCACTATTCTCTTCTAGTCAAAAGGATTCTCCTGATGCTGGATTCAAACCATCTGGGGAGGAAGAAAAGAAGGATTCTGAAGATCCAGGGAATGAAGATAGTGAGGTTCCAAGTACAGAGGAGCCAAGAGTTAATCAAGAGAAGGATGCAAATGTCAACAATATTAACAATATTAATACTGTTAGTTCACCTGTTAATGCTGTTGGCATAGAAGATAATGTTGTTGATCAAAATGTAGTCTATGTGGATGTGATGGATGATCACAAATATGCCTATTTGTTAGAGAATGTCTATTAGATGATAATGCTGTTGTTGGTCCAGGGCTGACATGACTTATTTGATACACATATTCCCTTTGTCAGTCTATTCCAAACTACAGATACAAGGTTAATATATGTTGACTAATCATTGGAGATATACATTCAGCACCTCAAACAAGAAGAATGACAAAGAGTGTGACTGACCATGATATGTTTAGTTAAGTACAACAGAGAATCAACTACAAAGACTTTCAGAATTATCTATTTTCTTGTTTTCTATCACAAGTAGAACCCAAAAAGGTGATTCAAGCTTTAACAGATCCAAGCTAGATAGAAGCAATACAGGATGAACCTATACAGTTTAAATTACAGAAGTTTTGGAATTTGGTTGATTTACCATATGGCAAGAGAGCCATTTGAACAAAATGAGTCTACAGAAACAAGAAAGATGAGAGAGGTATTGTGATAAAAAACAAGGCAAGGTTGGTTGCACAGGGTTACACTCAAGAAGAGGGAATAGATTATGATGAGGTTTTTGCTCCAGTTGCTAGGATTAAAGTAATTAGGCTGTTCTTAGCCTATGCCTTATTCAAAGACTTTGTTGTGTACCAGATGGATGTGAAGAGTGCATTTCTGTATGGAAAGATTAAAGAGGAAGTTTATGTCTGTCAACCTCCAGGGTTTAAAGATCAAGAGTTCCCTGACAGAGTTTATAAAGTAGAAAAAGCATTATATGGTCTACGTCAAGCTCCTAGAGCTTGGTATGAGACTTTATCTACCTATTTATTAGACAATGGATTTCAGAGAGGTCAGATAGATAAGACATTGTTCATTAAACGAGTCAAAGGTGATATTCTACTAGTTCAAGTATATGTTGATGATATCATTTTTGGGTTATACAATGAAGTGATGTGTTACTGTGTTGAGGAAGTATGTCGCATAAGAAGTTCTAGAAGAGTTCTATGGGAGAGCTCACATTTTTCTTAGGACTGTAAGTGTCATAGAAAGATGATGGGATTTTCATCAGTCAAGACAAGTATGTGGATGAAATTTTGAAGAAGTTTGGTTTTTCAACTATGAGGATAGCAAGTACACCTATGGAGACTTCAAAGCAGAAGCTGAAGATGTTGATGTTCAGTTATATAGATCAATGATTGGATCATTGATGTATTTAACATCTTCTAGGCCTGATATAATGTTTGCTGTATGTGCTTGTGCAAGATTTCAAGTCACACATAAAGTTTCACATCTTCATGCTGTGAAAAGAATCCTTAAATACTTGAAAGGTCTACCTAAATTGGGACTTTGGTATCCTAAGGACTCACCATTTGACTTGGAAGCCTATACTGACAGTGACTATGCTGGTGCGAGTTTAGTCAGGAAATCCACAATAGGAGGTTGTCAATTTCTTGAGAGTAGATTGATTTGATTTCATGGCATTGTAGAAGCATAACATGTAGTTGCCAACTTAATTCTGAAGCAGAGTATGTAGCTGCATCTAGTTGCTATGACAGGTGTCTAGGATCAAATCACAATGCGGCTTATGGATACAATTTCCATTTGAATACCAAGATTTTCATTGATCAAGGAATGCACACTTATGAGATAGTTAGATTATCGTGTTTCACTCAAAGACTAAGCACATTGAGATTAGACATCACTTCATCAGGGATTCTTATAAGAAGAGATTAATTTAAGTGATCAAGATTCACATTGATCATAATGTTGCAGACTTACTCACAAAGGCATTTGATGTTAGTCGTTTTTAATTTTTAACTGCCAGCATTGGAATGCTTAATCTTTGAAGTGTTGTTTGGATAGATTGATGATTGGAATAGGTTGGACATACTATTTGGATGAAATTAGGGTTTATATTGTTAACTAAAAAGTTAGTGCTGTCAGGCAAAAAGTTAATGCTGCTGGGCAAAAAGTTAGTGCTGCTAGGCAAAAAGTTAGTACTGCTGGCCTAAGTTAGTACTGCTAGGCAAAAATTAGTGTTGCCAAGCTACTTACTACTGCTAATTTACTGTTGAAATTACAACTGCTGAGGGTATTTTTGGTTTATAAAAGGGATACTTCGCTTATAGGTTTCCTATATTACCTATTTAAGCGTATTCGATCACACCTAAAATTCTTCTTAATCATTTAAATACTCTCAATCACAAACCCAAACTCAGTTTCATTACCGACTTCAACAACTATCATTCATAGAGGCTCTAAAATTTGTTGATTCACATAACATGGTTGCCTACTTGGAAAAGTCACAAGAGAATGCTGATTTTGATGAGATAGTGGACTTTCTGAATGCTAACCCAATACGATATGCTTTAACTGTAAGTCCTACTATCTATGTGTCCTATATTGAGCAGTTTTGGTGTATTGCAAAGATCAAAATAGTTAATAATGAAAGACAAATACATGCCAAAGTTGCTGGCAAGACTATAGTAATTATCAGAATCATCTGTGAGGAGAGATCTTCAATTTAATGATGAGGATGGTATTGCTTGTCTAACAAATACTGAAATTTTTGAAAACCTTCAATTGATGGGATATGAGAATCTTTCTGATAAACTTACTTTTTATAAATCTTATTTTTTCCCCTTAATGGAAGTATCTTATACATACCATCTTGCAATGTTTAAGTTCAAAATCAACTGCTGGAATGAATTTGTAAAATATTGCATCTCAGTTAGTTGTTTGGCTAAGAATCTAAAATTTATTTTTTCTAAATTGATTTTTGATGTTGTTGAGAAAACCTTGAGATCCTAAATTCTAAAATGTTTTTAATGTATCCAAGGTTTTTACAACTATTTTTAAACAATCAAATTGAAAATCTTGAAGCAATTTTTAATGATGAATATGTTACACCTTCTCATACTAAAAAGGTTTTTGCAAACATGAGAAGGGAAGGAAAAGGTTTTCCAGGAACTATAACCCCTTTGTTTCTTTCTATGCTAACATAGGTTCCGGGACAAACCTTCTAAATCCAACACACACCCTACTACTGCTTCACCATCTCATGAGAGACCAATCCTTACTGTTGCATCATCATCACATCCTAAAAGACCCAAAAACATAGGAAAACCAAAAGAAAGGCCACTGAGATATCTCAGTCTAGTAGACCTACTACCCTTGTAGCAGTTGGGATTGTAAATAAGGAGAGGAGAGACAAAATGGAAAGGGCTGCCACTACTGCTGCTAGCTTAGAAGCAGAGCAGGACAGTGGTAACATAAATAGGATCCAATCCATAGCAATACTTAATGAGCCTGTTCCTTAGGGAACTAGTTCAGGTAGTGGTCCTAGGCGCCAATATACCATATTGGGGGACAGACCTGCTCAAACTAAGTTTGAGAGGTTGTCTAAACAGTCCAATGAACCACCTCTCTCAAGAGTAACACACTTGGAAGTGGGGAGGACAATATGAAACTAAATGAATTGATGGAGATTTATACAAAATTGTCTGAAAGGGTTCTTGACTTGGAGAAAATAAAGGATGCTCAAGCCTTGGATATTAAAAATTTGAAGACAAGAGTTAAGAAGTTGGAAAGGAAGAAAAAGTCAAGAAAATCCACAGTCAAGAGGAGATTATTCAAGTAAGATAAAAGTCTTTCTGCTGAAAAAGAGTTTGGTCGGTGATCAGGAGGATGCATCAACTAGGGAGGACGGATTATAGTGATTTTGACAAGATGAAGGGATTGCATTTTGATCAAGAGGATGCAGAGACTCAGGGGAGGTATGGTCATGATGTTACTACTGCAGAAGAAACTATTAATACTGCAAGTGCAAACAATTATGTGACTGGTGTATCTGTTTGTACTACTGGACAAATTATTTTTTTTTATTTTTTTACTTTTTTTTATTTCCATTTTCCACCAAACAACAACAACTTCTTTATTGAAGAGGAAGATCTAATAATTGCTTTACCCTTATATCATGAGATTTGTTAAGTGAGATTATTGGTATGTGCTTTATTACACATACCATTTTCCATTAAAAAAGACATATTGACTAAAAACGTACCAAAAATACATTTGTTTTATTTGTATGTTTTGCATTTGTATTTTGCAGGAAACGGATATTCAAGAAAAGGACAAAAACAAAGCCAAAAGCGACAAAACCGAGTCGCTTATTAGTACGGAGAATGACAAAGAGCGTGGAAAAGCAAGTCAAAGCCAAAGTAAGTAACCATGACAAGTTAAGTCAAGTCAAAGTCAAGTCAAAGTCGACCTCTGATCGAGATGATCAGAAAAATACAAACTTTGAGGACCAATAATGACAAATCCAAAGTTGTAAATCAAGATAAATGGTTCAATGCGGACATTGCCATTACTCAAAAATATAACTTTAGGGGTTGAATCTGCCAAACCCTTAAAGTTGTATTACCTCAAAGGACCTTTTATGTAATAAACATATATGACTTAAGGGGCTGAAACTGCCAATCCCCAAACCCTTAATACACCACAAGGACTAGTTTTGCAATAATATTAATATGGTTGAGGGGCCTAATGTGTCAACACCCCAAACCTTTCCCCTGATTCCCAAAAATAAACTTTCCCGCCCAAAAGAAACCCAGGATAACTCATGGGTTGTCTTCCTCCTCTTTACCCTACAACACCAACTACACAAAGGATTAAACCTTCACCCTCAACCCACTAAACCTTTGTCACATGATACATGGCCATGTTGGCAATCCCACACCTTTCAAGAACAATCCAACGTCGGGTATGAGATCAAGAAAGCACAAGTGACATCAATGGCCAAGATTGAAGCTTCAAACCTCTCACAAAACAAGCACAACTCAGTTTGTTCTCACAAAAGTAGCACAAAAGAAGAAGACCCAAGACTTGAAGTTCTAGTATAAATAGGACCTTTGTAAGCAGTTAAAAAGAATTCTTTTATCCAATTTTCTTTGCAGCTTATTTTAGTTAACTTGTAGCTTTTTGTCTTTTAAAATTCGAGCATTGTACCCTGTTTTCTAAAGTTAATGAAATTTGAGTTTTTTTAGATTTAAAATTCTATTCTTATAAGCTCTTATCTAATTTGTTGTTTAAAGCATTTCATAAGCTCCTTTAAGCTCTTTAAAACTCACTATAGCTGTTTTTGCTTATATCCTTTAAGTTTTCTCATAACTTAAAAGGGTTTAAGCCTTCTTCTAAAAAAATCACTTCAAAAACCAAAAAATAAGCCACTGGAAGATAAGCTAGAAATGGATGGGCTTATGGGCTTATTTACTAGCTTATTTATAAGCTAGAGCTTGTAGACTTAAGCTTTCTAAAGCTTATTTGATCCTTGTTAAGCTAGGATCAAGGTTAGACTTTATTTCACCCTTTTTATTGCTTATTGCTTATCATCTCATTATCTGCTTATTTCTGTGCTTATTTTTGATCATGATTGCTTATTTGATCTTTAAATGACTTATGCTTGCACTGTTTTTGCTTATTTGTGCTTTTTATAGCTTAAAATAGCCTTTTTGCAAGTTAAAGGGGTGTTTGGCATAAGGGCAAAATGGGTCAGTTTGGTTAATGCATTGGGTTGGGGTCACAACTCCTACTTTAATTAGCTTGACTAGGGTCTAATAATCAGTTTTAATAAGCTCTTTTAGTTTAAATCTCAATAATCAAGATTTTTATAGCAATGATTTAAATCTGTGATATGCTTAAGTGCTAGAACTGCTTATTTTGATCTTTGGTTTAAAAGTGATAAAAGTCCTCATGTTTATGTTCATTTTGAGTGCTATGGCATGTTAGGATTAAGTTTTAAGTTCCTGCATTTGTGTTTTGTGTTTTCAGTACAATATGCCATAGAAGTCTAAGCAGTTGCAAGGAGTCCTTTTTAAGCTCAATTTTAGATAAGCTTAAGTCATTTGTAGAATCTGAAATTAAAAGCTTAAGCTCATTAGACACCATACTCAATCTGTTTGAGCTTATTTCTCTATTTTAAGCTTATTTGATTAGAGTGATTTAAGCCTGCATGTAGACTTTTACCCTTTTAAGAAGAACACACTCAGCATGTTCTGAGTGTGTCAGGCTTTTTCATAAGCCAATTTCTTGGCTAATAAGCTTTTCAAACTCTTTTGAGTTTGCTTTCCTGAGAAGCCCATAGGCCAATCTTCAAGGGTCTATAAGCCCTTTTTCAATAAGATTCTATCTTCTTGCTTAAATTTAAGCACAAAGGTGCCCATATAGGCTGTTGGCTTAAGTTATTTGCCCTGGTGCTGAGTTGCTTATTTTGTGCTTTTCTTCTTAAGAGCCTTGTCTCATTTTGCTTTTAACTGCTTATTAGGCTAGTATCAGCTTGTTTTAGCTTAATTCAATCCATAGTTTTGCTTATAAAAGCTTTTTCAGCTTAAGTCACTTCTGGCAGTATTAACTTTCAAGTTAATACTGCTGTTTTCAAATTGGTTTTTCTAGCTTATTAGTTGTTCAAAATAATTATAGATTGCTTTTTCTTATAGCTTTTTATGTCCTCTTTTCCTGTTTTTTAGCTTATAGATTCATTAGAGTCCATCCTTGAGCTTAAAAATAAGCCCAAAGTGGCCTGTTTGTCTGTTTTGCATATATTTTCTATGTCAGATAGCTTATTTGAATTTCTTAGCTTATTTTTCATTCCCTTGTGCTTATTTAGGTCTGCATTGGCTTATTAGGTGTAAGCAAGTCTAAATTAGTTGCTTATTTGTTCTTTTGTAGCTTATTCAGTCCAATAAGCCCAACAACTTAGCTTATTTTCTTAAAAATCTTTTGTTACTATCTGTTGGGTTTTGCTTATTTTAGGGCTTATTTGGGTTTTAAACCCAAAACTCTTTGCAGTTTTAGAAAGCTTAAAGTATAAGCTTTTTAGGGGTGTACCCCATTTAGCCATAAGGATCCATCTTTTGGCTTATTTTTAAGCCCAAAGGTGCCTACCTGTGGCTGTGTGCCTGCAATTTAAGCCAAAGTGCTTATTTGGCTTTTTAAGCCTTATTAGCTCAAATCCCTGGCTTATTCTTGTTTACATTTGCTTATTAGGTGTATTTAATTAGTTGTCTTTGCTTATTTTGTCTTTTCAAATGCTTATTTTTGTCTTATCTTCAAGTTTGTAAAAAAAGTTTTCAAAAAAATAAAAATAAAAGGGGAAAGTGGAAGTCAGGGGTGAGCTAGGGCTCGAACCCCCGACATCAACACTCTCACCCTTTATACACACACACT
>BQNB010066177.1:0-29722 GCA_026074375.1 Tanacetum coccineum
ATCTAATTAAAAGCTAGAAAACACATTATGATGTATTATAATGCATCTAAAATTATAGAGATGCATCTAATTTAAGTCGATGCATCTCAAATATGCGGTTATAGTTACTTCTTATTTTAAGAAAACTTCTTATTTGATCCTAACTATATATATATATATATAAGTAAGTTAATGAGTGTGATAAATAAGAAATAAATGATATATGGATGACACAAGTATTTATAATGGTTCGGCTACAAGGACTTCTTCCTTGCCATACTCCACTCCCCGAGTACCCAACTCGAGAGTTCGTAAACACTATATCTGTAAGCTTCTTACTTCGGCGGAGAAGCCTCACAACGTTGCTTACACTTTTATCCGGTACTAAGCTAAATACCGAGTTCTATCACTGGTAGAACCAACCCTACGTCGCTTACACTTTATCTGATACAAAGCTAAATACCGAGTTCTAATACTAGGTGTAAAACAACTTTAAATTCTCTCATTACCTCATTCAACACAAAGCTAAATACCGTATTCTAACCCTGCTAGAATTAACCTATGTATACTTTACATATTACAAGGTGTTTGTTTGATGAATGAAATGAATGAATGACGATCTAAGATCAGTAGATAGATCTTGATGAGATGATAGATACTTGCGACAAGTGAACTTGAGGCTTGATCTCATATGCATAACTTGGTTACATCTTCTCGTATTTAGAAAATCATCAAAAACTAAAACATGAGAGAGATCTTGATCTGAGATTAAAGACTAATGAATGCAAGAGAGAATGTATGTGAAAAAATGGATGCTTAAAACAGGAGAAATGGCTTGCTATTTATAGGAAAAACTAGTCTATTGTTGCTCGGTTCTGGCGGTACCTTCCAAGAAGGGTACCGGCTGTCTGACAGTGTAAATATGAATTTTTGCTTAAAAAATCTTTTGTAATTTTTAAAGATTTTTCCAAGATTTTGTGTGATGTCATGCATGAGGTAAACATAAATTGTGAAATTATTTTTCTTTAACCTTTTGCATAGAAGGTTGTCTAGAAATAAAATGTAAAAATATTTTTGTTATTTGTAATGTGATTAACTTTTTGTTTGAGATAAATTATCAAAGTTAATTAAATTTGTAAAAATACATAGAGGACACATTTTAATATAAAATGCGTAGTTTAAATTTTGTGAGAGGATAATGACGATTTGACAAATGATGAATACGATAAATATGATGAATGATATATGATGGACGTTGAGTTAGAAAACTATTAGTTTAAAACATATAAACTTTATTTTCTACTTCTGATGATTTTATAATTGTCATCGACAAAACACGGATAGATCGTGAAATATAAATGAACGTTTTTACTGCTTATTTGTATTAACAACTCCTTTTGAAAAAACTCAGTTTATTCCTAGGATTGTTGAGAAAAATGATTTGACAAAACCAGTCACTTCACACTCGATACCAAAATCTCAAGAAACAAAAGCTGTGAAAAACAAAAAAGTGATTACCCTAGGAGTGTTTCAAATTTATCCTTTTAAGCACTCTAGGGTAGACAATTTTGAGCCTAACAAACATGTAAAAGCAAGCATTAGGACAAAACCAATAACTGCTTCACAACCTCATGTTATCAACAAGAAAGATGTTAATTCTAACATAAATGGTTTGTCTTCTACAGGAGTAGAAAGCACTACTAGGAGCAGAAGGCCACAGCCTAGGAGCAATACAAAGGATGATAAGATCTCCTCTGCATCTATCAGTAGCTGCATCAAGAATAAATAAGTGAAAGTAGAACACCATATGAATTTACCATTTTTTAATAATCAGAAACATATGTAATCTGAATGTAATAACATTAAGCTTGCTATTCAAATGATAAATCTAAAGTTATTTGTGCTACATGTAAGAAATGTTTGATTACTACAAATCATGATGTATGTGTTTTTACTTTTGTGAATGGAATGATATCTCGTGGTAAAAACTAAAATGCTAATGTTTCAATCATTGAAAATCAAAAGAAACATAAGGCACATGTCAAGAAAACTGAGAAGTTAGGTTCTAAAGAAAGTCTTGCTTCATCTAGGCCTTGTAAACCTAGAACTCACTTTAGGTGGTTACATGCTGAAAGAATTTTTTACCCTAGTAGAAAATTAATTGACATCAGTAACATTAAAGTTGAGACAGAAATATCTGCGTATAATAGTGCAAGTACTTCTAACCCTCAGGAACCTACGAGCAAATGGTTTCCAAATACAACTTCTTATCTTTGCAGGTTATCAAAATTTGTTTATGGTGCGTCGACTCAGGCTGTTCCTAGCATATGACGGGGAATTTAAAGCTACTCATCAACTTCGTTTGGAAGTTTATAGGAACTGTATGCTTTGGAAATGATCATGTTGCATCAATTCTGGGTTACAACGATCTTCAATAGGGGAACATCTTGATAACTCATGTTTACTTTGTTGAGGGTTTAGGATACAATTTGTTCTCGGTTAGGCAATTTTGTGATTCAGATTTAGAGGTTGTATTCAGAAAGAACATCTGCTTTGTTAGAAATCTAGATGGAGTTGATTTGTTAAAAGGAAATCGTTCTACCAACCTTTACACCATCAACCTCTATGAAATGACCTCTTCATCTCCCATTTGTCTCATGGCTTGTGCAACATCAACTAAGTCTTAGTTATGGCATCAACAATTTTCCCACCTCAATTATGACACCATAAACACTCTTGCAAAAGATAATCTCGTCACAGGTCTTCCAAAATTCAAATACACGAAAGATCATCTTTTTCCATCATGTGAGCAGGGAAAAAGCAAGAAGAAACCTCACAAACCAAAACCTGTTCCAAATTCTCAGAATATGTTACATTTCTTCATATGGATTTATGTGGTCCAATGAGGGTCGAAAGCATCAATGGGAAATGGTACATTTTGGTGATTATGGATGACTACTCTCGTTACACATGGTTCATTTACTAAGATCAAAATATGAAGCACCAGGAGTAATCATAAAGTTTCAAAAGCAAATCCAAGTTCTACTACAAGCTCCAGTCATAATTGTAAGAACCGACAATGAAACATAATTCACAAATCAAGTGCTTAAGGCTTACTTTGAAGATGTTGGCATTACTCACCAAACGTCAACTGTCATAACTCCTCAATAGAACAGGGTAGTTGAATGAAGAAATCGATCATTGGTGACAATGATAATATTTTGTAGTGCTCTGTTATTCTTATGGGTTGATGCTATAGCTACGGTGTGTTATACTTAAACGATCCCTAATTCATACAAGATTCAAGAAAACACCATACGAGCTTATAAACATTAGAAAATTGGATATATCGTTTCTACATGTATTTAGGGCTCTTTGTTATCCTAAGAATTATCGTGAGGATATTTGGAAGCTTGGTGCGAAAGGTGACATTGAGTTTTTCATTGGATATTCTACTACTTCTTGTGCTTACACGGTTTACAACCGAAGGACAAAGAAGGTCATGGAGATGATGAATGTCACTTCTGATGAGCTTTCAGCAATGGATTTTGAACAACTCAGTTCAAAACCCAAGCTTTAAGGAAGGACTTCTGGATACATCGGTTCAGGACTCGATCTTACTTATGTTCCATCAACAATAAAACTGAATAAACCAATTGAACATGATTTGGAACTTCTGTTCGAGTCAATATATGACAATTACATAGGTGGTCAACTGTCAGATGCTACAAGAAATGCTCCTGCTGCACCAGTAACTCTGAATCGTTAAACACCAAATGCATCTACAACAACTGCTAAAAACTCCACCGAAACCAACAAATTCATCTACAGAGGCTTTAGTTATTCCGAACACTTCACATGATGTTGATGAGCTACAATAATAACAACATTTTGCAACAACCAACACAATCACAACTCTAATCAGAGATAATTACTGATAATGCAAACAATGCACAGTGCGATGACAACACGTTTATCAATCCATTTGCTACACCATCCACAAGCTCAACTGAATCATCTTCGCATTATGTGGATCCGTTTAACATGCATACATTCTATCAACCGTACCAACATGAATTCGACTGGACTAAGGATCATCCTCTAAAACAAGTGATAGAATAATCAGCTACGGACAAATGCAAAAATTTGTATGTATGCATTGAAGCAATGCAAGAAGAGTTTCACCAGTTTAAACGGCTTATGTGTGGGAGTTAGTTCCTCATTTGTACAACATAAAACCCCTCGAAAACAAAGCCCGACTGGTTGTGAGAAGGTACCGCCATGAGGAAGGAATAGACTTGATGAGGTGGCAGTATACACTTTTTCGAGGCCATTTAACCCCCAAAATCATGCAAATATGCCAAAATATTGTACTTAATCGTTTCTTTTTGATATTTTAGCATTTGGAGGAAAAGCACGTGACTTGGGCTCGATTCGGGGCGAAACTTGACAAAAACACAACACTTCAAGCTTGTGACTTCCATTTTGACGCCTTCACCAAAAGTGCCTAGAAAATGAATTTTTTAATTAAAGTTGTGACTTCTCAGGTCATGGAGACGGCGTCAGAAATTACTCCTGACGCCGTCAGGATTGAAGTGTGACGGCATCACAATATCAGACAAAGAGAAGCTCATGGAAGATTCGGCGGTTTGACGGCGTCAGGAAACCCTAGTGACGCCGTCAGGACCGATTTTCTATATATACAAACCTTATTTTTTTATATTTTTAGGGTGGAAAACGGGAGGATAACCCAAGAAGAAAGTTTGCGGGTCTTTTCCATCCTAATATTGCTCGACCCTTGCATGGTGTTAAACTGCTCGGTAGGTATGTCAGTTTGGATTTTGATTTTGGTAGTGAGGTTGTAATGAGGAGGGTTGCCAAGTCCATTGAGCTTATGGATGTTGTTGCTAAGATTAATGACCCTCGGTGTGAGTTGCTGCTACTGCATGTTTGTGCGGGTATATCGAAACTATATTTTGTTGTGCGCACATGTTTTCCCAGGTCTTTGAGCGGGCTCAGCGTTATGGGCTTGCGTTGGAGCGTTCTTTTGATATTGTAACTACTGATCATATTTTTATTAGGATCAGCTTTGCTATAGCTAAAAGAGTTGGAGTATCCCGGTTTCCCATAAATTTCTTGTAAATATCAAGACATTGGGGCATGTGTTGCTATTCATATCTTTAGTAGGATTAGTTTGATATTACTAAAGGAGTGGGGGCAAATAGTATCTCGGCTTTCCACTAATTTTTTATAAAATAATAATAATAATAATAATAATAATAATAATAATAATAATAATAATAATAATAATAATAATAATAATAATAATAATGCCTTGTTTGTGTTTAATACATCTATGGAGACTGACCTTTTGAGTAATCCAAGTGAGATTGCTGCCTCCAAACTCATGAAGAAAATGATAGATATATATTTCACACGGGTTACTAAGAATGCAAAGTCCACATTTTCTTTATCTCCTCGACAGATGGCCTTGTGGACTTCTCAAAGGGAGGATCATACCTCTGACTGGCTTAGGACGGTCCTTATTTTTAGGTTGGGACAAACTATGAACGGTAAGACTTATCGTTGTGTTTTGTGTTATGGGTTAGGTATCCCCTAATTTTCTGTTTTGAAGCCTTGTTCAGCTAGTTCAAGGGTTTCCGCTGAGGATATTTATGGAGACCATGCTGTATCGTGTGCTGGGATTATTGGTATTGAACATCGTCATAATGTTGTGCGCGATACCCTTGTTGACATATGTTATTGTTCTGGGATTTCAGCTGGTAAGGAAGTTGATATCGGGTTGGATGGGGGCGTGACAAACCATTACGTCCAACAGATATGTTACCTTACTCGTGGGATGAAGGACTTAATGTGTGTATGGATCTGACTGGATCTTCACCTTTGACGCAAACCGGGATTGTTGATTTCGTACCCGGTCGAGCCATGATTGATGCTGCACAGCGTAAACGCGGTAAGTATATGGCTAAGTGTGCGGCTATTGGATATGGGTTTCTTTCCTTTCTTTCTCTTCTTTGAGGGAATTAGAGGCAGACGCAGTTACATTGCTGAAGCGGATCTGAAAGTTCTCCATGGCTTAGGGCACGTGCTGCTGTTCATATATTTAATAGGATCAGTTTCACTATTGCTAAAGGAGTGAGAGCCCAGATAGTATCTTGGTTGCCCTCTAATTTATTGTAAATCTCTTGAGTTTCTTAATAAAGTGATTTATAGTTAAAATAATAATAATAATAATAATAAATAATCCCCCGATTCTCATTCTCATCTTTTAGAGAATTAGAGAATGATGTGGTGGCCTTACTAAAGGGGACCCGAAAGTTTTTCGTTGATCAAGACGTTGAGGCGTGAGCTACTCTTCACATATTCAATAAGATTGGCTTTGATATAGCTAGAGGCGTGAGATCTAGATAGTAGATATCCTGAATTTCTAATAAAGTGACGTCTTATAATATAAAAATAATTTTATAATAAAAAATAAAAAGATAGAAAAAAACAAAATAAAAAAACAAAAAATAAATCTTCTGCAAAATACATCCTGTTACAAGCAAAAAAACGAAAACACCCCTCTTGTTAGAACCTCGTTAGTAGATAACGGAAAACAATTGCATTGTTCGCCCCTAGGGATACATATGTCTAACGTTTATTAACGAAGAGATGTATTTGTCCAAATTTTTTGACAGGGATGTATGGTATGAAAATGGACAAACTATAAGGATTTATTTTAGAGTTTACTCTAAAATAAATTTTGTAGCTCTTAGAGCAATAGAGGTTTATTAAACATGTTGCACATAAACTCTATTGAAATAAGGAGAGAGAAATTAACGTGTGTTCAACCAACTTAATGGTGAAAATTATCATATTGTAACTAAGTTTGAGATATGATCTTATCTAAGCCTCACCCTGATCTCATTACATGCAATTTTAAAAATATTTGGAGAATTCTCTATAGAATAAGGCCAATGATTGAGCAATCTAATTATCTTAATGGCTTTAAGGTTCTTCAATCATAGACAAAAAATTTATAGCCGTTTGGGAAAAGTAAAAGGTGATCGCAGAATAAATATGTCGATGATGATTGCAACAAGAAAAAATGAAGCTAGGTAAAGAAGGATTTCTTTTCAGGGTTTCATTAATACTCTTAGAACCATAACACTGTTACTATGTCATGTCATATTAAGTTTTATTTAATAATAGCTTATCTTTTACTCATATAAACTACAAATAGCCAGTGAGTGCTTTGATCCGTATGTTCAAGGACAGAGATCTTTATATGTTGTGAGACTGAACAAATTAACAAATGAGCCATCAACTTTAATTAGCATTGGGTCAATTAATTGTTTTGATGAAAGGTTTCTAATATAGCTAGCTAGGTTGAACATAACTAATTACATGAGATGATCCAAATTTATAGGTATACATGCACATACGTATAGTATTTTGTAACATAAAGGTGATGAAGGAGACAAAGTTTCCACAGCTTGTAGCTTTTGCAGTCTTTATAAAAGAAAATTACAAACTGCACTCTAGCTTTTTAACATGGTCACTGTTTAAGTAAAGTAGTAAATTTCCTTTGGGATAGATATAAAAATGACATTCAACTTATATCTAAAGCTTAGTTTAATTTGATCAACAAAGTTGAAGGTCATTAGGAAAGAATAATTGGTAGATGTAGTTTCAAATAAATGACGAAATATATGTCATTTTTTTTCCTTCAAGACATGGTCATCTATCCTTGGTATACTTTTCAAATAGATCCTCCTTATTTTTTTCAATTCTATCGGAATGAGAGACTCCTGATGCAACATGTCATCTATTCACTTGAGCAACCAATCTATAGAAATTTTGTGACACCTATATTACATATCCATAAAAAAAATACAGTGTCTCTATGAGCCTTTTTAAGACCAATAAAACACCGCTGCATTTCTATGCTGTCGAATGATTCGGAAAACTGTTTAAATCGCTACATGCATATATCCAAATACTTCGGGTGAATGCCATCCAAATCAGAAGATGAGCTAGGGGCAGTGAATGAGTGAAAATCTATAGCAAAGTGGCAGAGCCTTGAAATCACAAATTCCAACCATCTGTACGCTCTAATATCCTTGGTGACTAGCTGAGTGCAAGATAAGGAAGATTTCAAATGTACTTTTGATGTTGTGATGCAAACGACTCCATGCATGCGTGGTATAGATCATGGATGGATTGGAATGTAACCATTTTCGACATATTAAAGAGACCTCTTTTCGTAAATTGGAGTAGATATAAAGCATAAACTTGATTGGGACTTGTCTCTATTACTTGCAATTATCTGTATTTCCTCCCTTGGTGTTTTGCCAGAGTGCTTATTCTGTATTGATAGAGTTGATATCCATCTAATCCGCATTTTCCCTACTACTTTAGTATCAAGATCAAGTTAACACATGAAAACTGAAAGCAAAAAAACAAAAAGATTCTATATTTATTTTATATATATATATATTAGACTATATAATTTATATATATATATATATATATATATATGAGTAACTTATAACAAATCTTTTAACTAGAATTATTTGAAGGAAAATATATTTCTATTTTTATGCATGAAAGTAAGGGAAGAAGATATTCTTTGTGTTACAGCAGCAGCAACAACAACAATCCCGGTATGAGGAGATAGAATATAATGTAGACTGATGCTACCTCTAACTCAGGATAAACCCGAAAGTATGGGAGACTGCTTCCAGAAAGACCTCTAGCAAGTGAATATGTACGTGTGGATGTGCTCAAATATACGAGCATGTGTAATTTGTGTGCAAGCACAAGGATAAAGAATCTATATGATCATAAGACGGAAAGCAAACATACATAGCAATAGACATAAAACATCAAAAGATATTAAAAGAATAGAGGCATAATAACATAAAAGCGTACACCACAAGGATACCCGTTATATAGAAAAATTAGAAAGTGCATAAGAGAACATAAGCATAGAAGCATAAAGGCAAACGAGCATGGGTACATAAGACAAAACGCTTGCATAAGGGCCTATCGGCAGAAGAATAAGGGAAGGAGATGGTCTTTGTGTTAGTGACTCCAATATTCAGTCAAGGTAGTACAATGTCCATAGATCATTTGATCTGGGTGCACCTTTATGGCTTTTTTGCTTTATGTATATATTTGTAAGGAGAGATAGATATATAGAGAGTACTTTGCTTGACATGAATTCCACTTTTGAATACATATTTAATATAACTAACAAGAAAAGCATAATCCTGCCCACCCCAACCCACTACTTATTGAGTCCCTCCTTCCAGGACACCAGACAACACCACTAGTATCATACATTCTTTCAAAACAAGAAGCTTACATGTATATTAGAACCACACAAGCATTATCTTGATCTATACCAGCTTAGATAATCCTTATAGAACACATTAAACATGAGGGCTGAAGGTTACACAGTACAACACACACTAACTCCAGAAGCCGCTGCAGTTGTAAAACAATCTCTTGGGCTAGCTAGACGGAGAGGCCATGCACAAGTCACGCCTCTCCATGTAGCTAGTGCCATGCTCTCATCCCCAACCGGCCTTCTTCGAAAAGCTTGCCTCCAAATTAATACCCATCCCTTTCAGTTCAAGGCTCTAGAACTTTGCTTCAACGTAGCCCTCAATCGCCTACCAAATTCCCAATCCAGCCCTATCATGTTAAATCCAAATCAATCTCACTACCCGTCTCTATCTAATGCTTTGGTGGCGGCCTTCAAGCGTGCTCTATCTCACCAGCGTCGTGGTTCTACTGAAAACCAACATGAACCCATTTTAGCTCTTAAAGTGGAGGTTGAACAGTTGATCATATCCATCCTAGATGACCCTGGTGTCAGTCGAGTGATGAGAGAAGCTGGATTTTCTAGTACCCAAATCAAAGACAGTATTGAACAAGGGCCTCGTATGACTTATAATTGCCAAGCCAAAGAAAACATTAAGCCTGCTATACATGACTTCCAAAATAGTGGTAGTAAAGCGTCATCAAGAATCCGAGATGAAGATGTGATGAGCGTTATTGATGCATTGTTGGAAAGGAAAAGGAAAAGTATTGTTGTTATAAGAGAGTGTATGGTTAGTGCTGATGACGTAGTAAGAGGAGTTATTGACAAGTTTGAGAAGGGAACCAACATGGGTCTCACTGGAAATCTGAGGTTTGTGCAGTTTGTAAGTCTACCTTTACACTCATTAAGTCATCTTGCAAGGGAGGAGATTGAAGATAAGGTCAAAAAGCTTAGTAGTCTACTTACGAGCTATGTGGAGAGAGGGGTAATCCTATATCTTGGTGATCTTACTTGGGTCGCTAACTATTGGTCGAAATACAGTGTGCAATGTTCGAGAACCTACTGCTACTCACCAATGGAGCACGTGATCATGGAACTCAGCAGGCTAATGCTCAGCTATGGGGATAGTGGGAAGTTGTGGTTGATGGGAATAGCCAATTCCCAAACTTACTCGAGTTGCAAAATTGGTAACCCTTCTCTTGAAACTCTATGGGATCTTTTTCCTCAAACAAATCCTGTCGGTGGCCTGGACCTGACCCTCAATCTTGTTAGGTAATAAAAGTTGGAAAATAATTGTCCTTAATTGCATTGTTTAAGTGTCACTTTTTTCGTAAAGTAGGTGGAATCATAGAATTACGTGAGCCAAAAGTTAGCGTGTACATATATGATAGATACTAACCTCTGAAGTTGGTTTTGCAGTTCAAGTACAGATTCACCAAATGAGAAGAAACTACTCACTTGCTGTGGTGAGTGTTCAGCCAATTTTACTAGAGAAGCTCGAAGCATAGCCAATTATGGCCATCAAAATGAGTGTGTTACTACTACTACTACTACTACCACCTCCAATTTGCCATTATGGCTCCAAAAATGCAAGAGAAAGGAGTCAATGCAAAATTTCACTAATCAGGTTAGTTCTTGTTAGATCGGTAACAAATAAAATCTATGATTAAATTTATTTGAACATCATTGTTGCCAATTAAAAGTATTCACTTAATAATAGTATACACCTATATCAACTGAAAAAATGAGACATCTATTCTAATCCCCGGCCATTCTTTGTCGCTATTTGTTTCATGCCAAGTTGCTAACCTGACAAGTAAATCATTTAACAGTCCAAAATAATCAATGTCCCATGTTTATTACAGGAATGTGATACAGTTGGATGCCTTCGCAAGAAATGGAACTCAATTTGCAGTTCACTTCACAAACAGCCGCATTTTCTTGATAAGGCATTCCATATTTCTTCTCCTACATCCATGTCTTCAACATTACTTGATTCCAACAAAATCACAAAAGAGCATCAGTTTTTCACATTTGAAATAGAGTGTGACGGTGGTGATGGTTTAAATGAGAGTGATGCACAACAACCTGTAGCTCTAAAACCTGACCTCCTATCCAACCCCAATTCTAGTCCCAATTCGGCTTCTTGTAGTGAGGCAACTGAAGATGTTGACGAATGCTTCTTGCACAAGTTCAAAGAGGTCAACTCTGAGAACATAAATATTCTAAGCAATGCACTGGAGAGAAGGGTTCCTACGCAACGAGAGATAATACCAGAAATTGTGAGTACCATCCTTCAATGCAGGTCTGGATTAACCGAACGGAAAGGAAAAAAAGATACATGGCTATTTTTCTTAGGTGCTGATAGCCAAGGAAAAGAGATGATATCAAGAGAACTAGCAGCAGTTGTGTTTGGTTCAAAGAACAATTTCATTCCCATAGGTGTGAGCTGCTTTTCATCAGCAAAATCTAACTCAATGAATGATGATCATGCCTTAATTAGTAACAAAAGGACAAGAAATGAATATGGCCAGAGTTATATTGAAAGGTTTGCAAAGGCAGTGCAAGAAAATGCTAGTCGCATTTTCTTCATGGAAGACGTGGACCAAGTTGATTATCATTCACAAATGGGTATCAAGAAAGCAATCGAGAGTGGGACAATCCCACTTCCTTGTAGCCAATCAGTTCACCTCGAGGACTCGATTGTCATTCTTAGTTGTAAAAGCTTCACGTCAAGTTCAAAAGCATGCTCTCCTATCAGGCAAAAACACAGCGAAAGCGAATCTGGCATGTTAGATTTAAACAATATTGATGCTGAAGATATTGGGATTTTGAGCGCCGTGGATAAGCAATTTATGTTTAATATCTGATGTAAATAGAGTAACCAAACCATAAGACGGCTGACGAGTGATTCCTTTCCTCCAAATTTTCAGTCTTATTTATCATCTACTTCAATTTCTTCAAAATGGGTTTAGGGAACTGAAGGTATACTTCAAGACGGCTGTAATTAGTCTTGTGGATTGATATGTAATTCTAGATGCACTTTAATCAATGCCTGATACAACTGGTTTTGGAAAATATATATGTTTGTCTAATTAGTGGTTTTTATGATGGTTTATAACCCACGTTTATACGATCAAATGTTATGTTTACAAAAATTGCGAGTTCTAATTAAAAGGCAATATCCATTGCATTTTCAAGAACTGCAATATGCTTAGAAAGTGATCTGTTATTGATATTGTGAACAAGCCTTTCAAGTGATTTGATATGAATAGAGGTCCATTAGACCCACCTTTTATTGTAATGTAAACATCCTAAAAGTTATGGTCATGAGTACAATTGTTTAAATGCATAAAGCTTTCTCACAAGATACGATCCATAACTTACTATTTATGCAAAAGAAAAGCTACTTTCGTAAAAGGGAGGAAACAAAATATATACAGAATTCTTCAAAAGCATAGGAGGAGTGACAACTATTTTTTGAACGGAAATATCATTAAAAGAACTCTAGCAAGGTGGTTACAACATTCTGTGAATATTTGTAGTGCGATAATCTTCACTTGTATGAATCAAATCTGGACAGCTTTTACGTTAATTCCACGACTTAGTTCATACAAGCTAGTTTAGATTATCGTACTATTAAGTAAATACAATCAAGCAAATCAAAGATTAAGAATTTAATTATATCATCCAGATTTGATTATCAGCTTTTACCTTCCACTGCACGGATCTCTCGTCATGTATTATTTACTTATAATTTCAAACCCTAAACTAATCATGTCTATAAACATCTTAACAAAATAATCCATGTATCAGCAAAATTCCATTAAATATTACACTTCTTAATTATGTGAAATAGATTATGATTAATGTTCGAACAAGTCTAGCTAGCTAGCACGATACTGAAATACTAGGCTTTATTTTTAACGGCACTTTATTAAGGATATATAGCAAGCTGGAGCTAGGAACATATAAAGATTACAAGAGTTACAAATTAGAACACGCTTGAACGGGATCGATAATCCAGTTTAACCAATATGGTTTAAGATCCCTACTTCTATGTGATCAAGTCCAGAAATGTGAGTGGAGCATTATATCATCACCTATCGTGTCTTTCCTCGGTGGTTTAGTGTCAAAACTGAAATACTTGGCTTATTAACAGACTATTTGTTAATTACACTTGAACTACTTAATGACACCACCACACCAACCTATTGATTAATTATATATACATGGATATTGCATACCAAACCACACCAGTCACATACATTAGACATACCTTTGCATATTAAAATATCAGCTTATTTGTCAGTTTGCCATTGAAACAAAGACAATTTTTTCCAACACGCTTTTCCTAAAAGTATCTGCTCAAATCGAATAGTATTAACATGGGAGGAGACTATGTAAAGATAAGATTAACAACTCGCTTATAAGGATTAGCACTAACTAGCTTGATGCCAAGGTTATATATATATATATATATTTTTGTAAAGCTAATACAATATGAATGCTGGCTTATATTTTGTTAAATGTAATTGTTCTTGATAATCGAATATATCGTTTCATGTGGAAAACATTATGAATTGGTTCTATAACTTTATGGTGTAAATGTGTAATTTAGGCACATAAAAATACATATAAAAATATTTTCCAGAAATTTATGCTGACATAAGTTTACAAAGATCTTTAGAGATTGTTAAATATAATTGAATGTAATTATGTGTATGTGATTTAGGAAGTTCATATGATGTATACAAGTGATAACTTGTTAGAGTGATTAATTTATACTAGTTGGATACCCGCGCATAGCGGCGGCGATAAAAATTGATAACCCAACTCGCTTCGCAATTCACTACCCGCTTAGAGAATTCGTTTGTTTAGGTTTCCGTAGCTTTCCCGTAACATCATATTAACATCATTCTCGCTTGTATAAAGACTCACACACTCTCTTGCCCATCAAACATTGTCTCTAAAAGTATATATCTTTTACGAATCAAGTTTGTATTCAAATTAAAGTTAAAGTTGTTAAAAAATTCAAAATAAACCCACTAAAAATGTGAAAAACTAAAAATTTATAAAATTATATCAAAATGGATGTTGAATTAAAGATCACGGAATTTTAGAAAATACGGTGAAATTATATCATAAAAAAAATAAATAGATAAAAAGATATGTCAAATTAAAAATAAAAGTGATATTTTAATTAAGAAGTGACACATGTCACTCTATGATGTGATTTTCTAAAATAAGATGGATGGTCAAGATTGCACCTCCTTATCTTAATTTTTGATGGGACCCACATTGTAAATGCTTTATATAATAGTATAGATTAATGCCATTTTTATAATCAAAACTATATATGATAAACCTAACTCTTGTGAATGCTGAACATGTGGTTCTTAATTTGATTGGGCAGTTAAACTTTTTAACATAAATACTATAAAAAAATAAATCTGAAGAAACTTTAGTGGTGGTTGTTGTCATCAGCAGTGCACCATGAAAACACCATCTCGAGCTTTGCTCCCATTATGGGATGAACGACTCCATAAAGAAGACAAAAAGGCTAAAAGTGTGGAATTATTGGAGTCATTATTATCTTCACAAAATGATTGACATAATTATTACAGTAAAATGATGATAGCAGCATCACTGAACCATAAGTTTTATAAAAAGGAGCTAGCCTCTCCAAAGTACACCACTTATTTGTTCATGATCACTAAGTACAAATTAGTAAGTAAATCTGAGTACTCGGTTCTGAGAAGCATATATAAAACATCGCTTTTAAATATATTTTTTAAACATATGATAAACTGATAATACTAGATATATATGAAAATTTTGATCCTCGAAATCATCTTAACTAGGGATCAACTATACGTCAAAGATTTCAGAGTGTGATTTAGAGAGCATTAGTGTGTAACCAGCGTAAACAAGTCGATATATGTTTTCTTTTGATCTTTAAATGTAAACTCGCAATGCTTCTCTTTTTTGCCAACATTGGAGAGTCCTCATGGCGTTGCTCCGTGTATGTTTTAATTTGGGTAATTAGGTTGATGTGCCCACCCGATACCAAGATTTTCCAAGACTTCCCCCATCGAGCTTGGGCTTTTATTGTGGTTGTGTTGTACTCCTATATAGCCCTTTGTCTGGTTAAGGCTTTCCACGTTTCATAGATAATTTGATATACTACCCCCTCAAATTTCTTTTTGGACTTCATTAGACCAAAATATAAACTTGATCCCATATCTAACAAAAATTACTTAACAGAATTAAAGTTCTAATATATAATCTTGATTACCTAACATCTCAAATTCGGATTTGGGTGGTTCCCAGCTTGGACTTAAAGCTCAGTTGCACCTTGTGACTACAGAGTATAGACTAACTACAAACTTGCAAGACTTAATCGCTTATAAAGTCAAAGTATATGCAGGTTATTATCAAGTAAAAACGAACGGGTCAACCCATAAGTTTTACCTAGGTCATTCTGTTGTTGGTAGAAAAATAAATTTGAGGATTTAATCACACAAATTTTATTCTGGGATAATATGTGTTTATGACATGAAACTGAATAAAAAAATTTCAGAGATGACCCAAAGCTCTTAAGTGCTAACCCATGCTGTAAATAATTTCCCGGAAAAACATTATCAGCACCAATCTCACTCCACCTCACCCATTCATACTCCGTATTTAAGATAGAGTATCGAATAAGAGAAAGATGGGATTGCGCACAAGAATGACATGTTAAAAGGAAAAGCATCAACACCTTAAGCTTTCGATGATTTCGAAACAAGAAAAGGACAATGAAAAAAGCAATAAAATGTCACCCTTTCAAATATTGTCACCATCTATCTATACATATAATCAAACTATAAAGTGCTTTTATAAATTATAAATTGTATTACATGAAAGCAAGGAAGGTTGTCTTGGATCTCTAACCCAAATAGTAATCATATACAGAAGCTTCCCTTTCTACCTAAAAAGAAAATAGAGACAACATGAATCTATCTTTATTTAATTGGACTCATGACTAAAATTGGATGATATTGAGGGATCCAAGGGTCCAATATCTCAAAGAAAGAGCTAAAGACTGGTGTGGGGTTGTCTCTAGAAGGCTAGGGTAATTTTAAGACCAGTCAAAAAGAAGAAGAAACCAAATATGCAATAAACTGAGTTTGGATATGTTTTAATTCTGGTCTAAAGGTTATTTGGTCTTTTTTTTTTGTCAGCAATGTGATCAAAAGAGGCCCAAAAGAACTAAAGTGAACAACTTTTACTTTCATGTGCTTTCTTCCTAAATTCCTAACTTGTGTATTACACCTACGGATAATCTTATAATGCACTTAATGATAGTATCCTGAGCCTTTCTTGGTGACGATAAACAAGATTTGTATGATATATAAGTATCTTAAGATATGGATCTAAAGATCCAAATGAAAATACATTTCAAAGCATGCAATCTTTGTCAGGCTCTACGTTTCTAGTTTCTTGCTAGCATCCTTTTATAATAATATAAGCTCTTGAAAAAACGGAGAAAACATCCTGTCAAATTTCTCTGTCGTACATGTGCTTATGAGAATTTATGATTGTCTTTTGTCAAAATACTTAAAAAAAGTCGTAGACCTCGAAAACTTAGCATTCTGTCTTTCTCTGATTGTCCAATGTTTGTTGACCATGAATAACATATGGAAACTTTAAGTTCGTTTGTATTAATATAGGTTTATTCTCGCCTTCAGTTAATGCTAATGGCTCATATGGGTAAACTTAGGCTTACGTAATAGGGGATGATGGGGTCTCATATATGGGTTAGACGGAGTCCATTAATAGGTTATATCATTATAAAGGATTGAGATTCTCTAATGTTTTACTCTCTAATGTTCTTCTCATGTTAAAATGTTGTGAGTGGGTTTAAATTAGTGGGTCCCATATTTTACTTAAAAATAAACTCATAATTTTATTTACTTTTATGTTATTGGTTGAACATGACACAACTTGAGACACAAACATTAAAGAATCTCAATCCCATTCTAAACTACTGTATTTAGGAAATTTGGATCAGTATAAAACTTCAATAAAAAATCTAGTACGTGACCAATCTAATAAATTTTTATATGCCTACTATTTTATCCGTTTTGACCTCAATCTGTTTTGACCCATTTCACAATCCATCTCTTTTGCCACCTATATAAACCATGATTTGAGGCTACCAAATTATGATGAAAACTGTAACCAAAACATATAAAAGAAATGTATGCCAACATGCAGCCCCTTGTCACATGACTTCAGCAATCTGCCTATTTTCCTTTTGAAAATATCTAATCTCAAATCTCACAAAATTCTCATTCCAAAATAATATCTTCTTTTTCTCTCTCATCTCTCTCTCTAAACCATTTTCTTCTTTCTAGTTTCTTGGTTCGATTCGTGTTTCGGAATATGAAGTGAAAGTGTACATCGGGATCCTACAGTATCATATTGTAATAAGCTTATATAAGCCAATAAATTTCAAATAAACCGAAAATTTAAAGCTTATGAAATATTTGCCGAAATCAAATAAGCTCGCAAACCCACATATAACCCGAAACAAACACCTCCTAAATAATTTTCCAAAGGATCGAACTCAGATTTATTAGCACTAAGTGGTTCTTTGATAAAACATATTGATTTAGCACTGAATGAATCATAACACTGAATGATTCAAGGATGCTGAATAAACATTATTATGAGTGAAAACGAATGTTTGATAACTTCTCCCAGTAGTAACCAACGGGGGTGACCCAGCGGTAAGGGTTTAGCCTCTTAGGACGAAAGTGCCTAGAGGTCTTAGGTTCGAACTATGGGGAGAAAATTAATCCCCCATTGGTCACGGAGGTTCACCTGCGTCGACTCCGGGCTATCCAAAAGGGTAGTCGCCCTGGGATTAGTTGGCTCGCAATATCGAGTCGGAAACCCAGGTATACAAAAAAAAACTCCCAGTAATGGCCTATAATTCTATATTGTGAAGAATTATTAATTAATTTTAACATTATATGATTTGTGTGAGGTTCTTTTAAGAACCAAATAAAAGTCGAGAACTGCAAGAACCAATCTTATGCGTTGATAAATTGATCAATGGTCAAAAATAGTTATGGCATGAATGTAATTAAATGCAATATTATGTATCTGGATGTAGGGTATTATTGGTATTCTACAAAACTTAAAATACCATCCCTAATTTAAAGGGAATTTATTGTAGGGCATCCATCAGCTACAAATTTTTTAACCCCATCTCTCTCTCTCATTCTAGTAGAACAACAACCACTTACCCTAATCTAGCATCACCAAGGTAAAGCTTTATTGTTTAAAAATATTCTAACGTTAATCATCTTTTGATTTATATAATTGGCTTTTTTGTCATTTTTTCTAGTTTTTTTTTCACAGTTGTTGTTATGGTTTCAAGTTCAATAGAACCTCGCATATTAAGCCACTTCAAATTGATTTTTTCATGATAAAATAAAATATGATGAAAAGACTAAAGAATTAATAGATCCACTAAAAAATATATACGGCAACGTAACATTTGGTCATCAAACACTCTGTTCCATCATTCCTTCATTTGTTTGTTATTTATTATTATTTTTATTTAATAAAAAATTAAATGACTAAAAAGTATATATAAATTTTCATAAACGATTAAAAAATTTCAGTCACCTTCAATTCTTTTAAAGTGTGATCTTTTTAGTTTTGTTTGTTTTTATTGTGTATTAATCTCGCATGCGATGTTGTAGTAGATATTGACGAAACCTCTATACAAATCAATTTTGCAGGTTTCTTAAATATGTTTGTTGACAAAGAACACAAGTGCACAGGTGCAAAGAAATCGTATGAGTCTGTTTAAGATTATAAAGACAGTGAATGCACATGATTCGTGAAGTCGAAGAACACAAATGCATTTATGCACAAAAGGGGTCGCTTGCTTTGTGTTCAAGATTACGGAGATGGTGATTGGTGAATGCACATGCATATGCCTATACTATCTAGATTATAAAGTTGATACAAGAAGTAAATGCCATCATAATGCATATCATTATTTTAAAGTATTTTCGTTATGCCTAGGTAATCTAAGTGTCCATACCATATTTAATAGTAAAATATTTTGGCTATTTGGTTTTCACTATACCTTTGTAGATGCTAATTTTTACGATAATTCTTGTATACACATGTATATACATCATTTTTGGTAAGCATGCATGTGTGTACATCTTAATATGGCCATCCAATAAACTTCTAATCATCTACTACAAAAGATTAATTTTTATCAACTCGTGCACATGTATTATGTCTTTTCTAGTACCACTGATATATTAATACATCTCTCAAAAGATAATTTTTATGAACTCACACTTATGATTATAATAAGATGATTGTATTGCCGTTCTAAAAACATAATAATAAGATGATTGTATGTGCATGTGTGTTTTGTGAACTTAACTGAAAAGGTATTGATGAAAAAGAGAATTATAATATTGAAAATATATATTAAAAAGTTGAATCTAAACAATTAGTATCAAACTATCAATATATTGTCAACGTAAATGTTGAAATCGTTTCCTAGAAGTCAAAATAAATAAAAAAGAAATCCCTATAATCTTGGAACTTCCAAAAAATATATAAAGGCAGTTAACAACTGTATTAGTAAAAGTAAATTGTTTGTATAGTAATTTTTACCAATTAAGACCCTTTTTCTTTTTATTAAATTTAATTGTTTAATGATTGAAAATAGATGAGTGGTTGAGATTGGTTCTCGCAGTTCTGTACATTTGTTTGGTTCTGAAAAGAACCTCACCCTATATGATTTAACTCTTAACATATTACTTATTTATAATGTTTTAGAGATGATGCATTCATAATATTAATTAAGAAAGGGATTTAACGACATATGAGTGGCGTTCTTTTTACATGTGTGTTCGTCATTCTCTTCTATAGAAAAAATAAATTACTTTCACAAATGTTAAGATTTATGCAATACATATATTCTAGAGTTAAGTACATTTTTGGTCATTGTGTTTTGGTGCGTTTTCACTTTTGGTCCAAAATTCAAAAAAATGTTTGGTTTTGGTCCAAAAACATAGTTTTGTTCCACTTTTAGTTCAATTCCGTAAATTTGGACTAAAATTTGAGCCATCTAGCACACTAATTTCCTACCAAACACCCTACCCTCCAACCGATTCATGAATCTATGCTTAATTATTCCATTAAAAGTGTCTATCAAACACACCCTAAATATTTTAACCAAAAAATAAGAGAGTGTTGTTTCGGTTTATACGTAGGCTTATGAGCTTATGTGATTTCGGCTTATTTTAAGACTTGTATGCTTATATAATTTTATAACGATATAATAAACTTATATAAGCTCGTAAATTCCAAAATAAGCCAAAATTTTAAAGCTTATAAAATATAAATCGAAATCAAATAAGCTCGGAAACAAACACCCAACACGTATGAAGAGGTGTGTTTGTTTGTTCTACAACACTCGCATTGCGGGTACAGTCGGTTATTCCTTCCCGCCAAACACAAGAAGACACTCTGATTAATTAAATTAAATCATCATCAAATCAATGGGAAGAAGGCGTTTATTACTTCTTTTAAAACCATTAGACGCTTATTCTATTTATCTTTCTAACGCTGCATCTCCTTCTACTAACCCTAAGGTATTATCATTTCTTAGGGTATTTTGTCTATAAATATTTTTGGGGATGATGCAGATTAAGTGTTCGATGAAATGCCTAAGTGAAAATATGATAATATAGGCTTTTTTTTTTTAACATGGAAATATTCCAATTAGTAACAACAATAAGCATTTGATGCAAAGCGTAGTCAAAACTATCAAAGAAACACAAGTATGGGGGTGCCTATTTTATGGGCTTATCGGCTTGTTGAGATTTAGAAAACCCGATAAGCTTACATTTTTTTTATCTTATGAGTTTATCCAATTCAGCTTATGGCAAACCCATAAGCTTAAGATTATAAGCTCGAAAACGTGAGCTTGTCAGCTTTTCTAAATCTCAATAAGCCAACAAACCCATACAATAAGCCCCCATACTTGTGTTTCTTTGATAGTTTTGATTACCCTTTGCGTTCTACCTCAAAGTTTATTGTGGTGTATAACTCTTTGTATGTATTGATTTAGTTATTTTATATGAATAAGCAAACGGGTCTTGTTTGTTTTAAGTTAAACCAATTGACCCGACTTTCAAATATTGAAAGTTGTCTCTAATTTGGGACAAAGGTATTTTAAGCTAAAAAATTTCGTTAATTAAAGAACGCTATACCTCTAGAACCTCCTTAGTCTCTTTTTTTTGTTGTTGTTGTGTAGATCTTCCTGTGACATGAACATCATCTTTCAAGATAATGCTAATTGCCTTAGAATATTATGCCTTAGAACATCATCTTTCAAAATTGTTGGGTCGATGCACATCTTTTGAGTTGAATTAGCAATGCCCGGCCCTATTATATAGTAGAGCTACATGGGAGGTACCGTCGAAGTCAAATTCTAAGCTTTTTAACTTCCAAAAGATGAACTTCTTATGATGCATACTGATATAGGAAGTCAAAAGAAATACAAAATCACACATTAGAGGAACTCATGCATGAATCGAAAGAATATGAAAAGGAATCATGTAAAACGTGGACCATAACTCTTCTGGCGACACACAGGGAGCTCAAGTTCGCAAGTTGGTTAGTGGAGGGTGTATACTATAGATTTTTAATAGGTATCACCCTAGATGATACAATCCATCTGCATACTTAAAATAGAAAATTCAGCAGGTGTGGATCGTCAAGTACATGTATGCTCCAGGTATATGGCCAACCATACATAACACATCCTTGTTTTGTGCTAGTGGCGTTGTCTTCCTGTTTGGTGAATGTAAATCGATTGATCCTTACTCTCTTATTATAGCTTGTTTGTGATTAGCATTTCGGGATGAGGAAGATAGTTTCCATTGCTGAAGATAAAAATATGGTCCACACGAGTGGGCATCATCATTGTGGGAAAATTTTCCAGTCAGTTGCGAATCTCCATGCTTCTAACAAATAAAAACTCCTCCCCTATGAACAAAATATGCGGACCCTTTATAAGCACATGACCTGATCAAGCTCGATAGTCTATGGTGAAGCGGTGATTGTTTAGGTTTTAGGTGCTTTTACTTTAGATCTTTAAAATTTTTTAGATAAAATACGGATTTTTTTCTTTTTCAAATCCTGCTGTTTTCTAGACGTACCAGGTTTGGATCATGTTTAACAAGGCTTCTGAATTCATCAAGCTAGGCAATTCATAATCTACCGTTAGTATTAGTTGTTGCTCGATGCAAAGAGAATTATAGAAATAACCACTCAAGGGTGTCCTAGTGGCAAAGGGAGATGTGACTATCACTCTAAAATGTGTGAGGTCTCAAGTTCAATTCCTGCTAGGTGCAAACAACCTTGAAGTGGCCACGCCAACCTCCTGAAAAGGGAGGGCTTTACCTGGTTTGAGTCTGTGTGGCGGTGGGTTCAAACCCCGTGGATTAGTCGGCCAAAAAGGTCGGAAACCATGGTTACCCAAAAGAGAATTATAGAAATTAGAGCCTATCTCGTACACACGAAAGGACGCGCAACTACAATATTTTAGGTCAGATGTGAATCAGATTGCAGCTAGCATCAGTATTACCCTTCATGTCTTTCTGCATTTCAATTCGATCGTCTGATTTTTGGGTCTCTTGGTTGATAAAGCTTTTTGTAACTAATGATGAATTCTTATAAGTGTTTTTTCTGTTTGTTTTTTACTCTTAAAATAATGCATTATATCGATGAGTTTCTTGAAATATGTATCTCTTCTAAAACATCGCAGGTATTAAGTTTTCTGGATAATAGGTGCAAAGTTCACAGAGATGCCATAGAATTTTGTCAAAATATCTTACGAAGAAAACCCGTTGACTGGGATGCTACTTTTCGTAGTAATCTGTCGCAACCCATTCACGATGTGGATCTTGTTGTTACGGTTGGTGGTGATGGTACACTTTTGCAGGCAAGCCATTTGTTAAATGATTCAATCCCATTACTGGGAGTTAACTCTGATCCCACTCAACCACATGAGGTTAGCTCATTCTTGGATCCCTACGATTTTGAATTTCATAACTTCGTATTGATAAACTTGAGTTGTGTTCTGGTATTTCTTTCATTAGTTTGAGAAATGTGCTCTGCTATTCGTATAGGTGCAAGAATTTGGTAATGAGTTTGATGCTACGCGAAGCACAGGTTATCTTTGTGCAGCAACTATAAAAAACTTCGAACAGGTATGATTGGTACTATAGGTTGGCAATATGGGCGGGCTGGGTTACGTGTCGAAATGGATAATCTTGAAATAGTTGGTTCAACCCGAAACACTTTTTGTTCCATTAAACAACAACAATAATTGTGTCAAACATAAATTATATAAATATTTATTAAATCTGATCAAAGAGGTTCTGCACTAAAAATACGTTTTGGATGACTTTCAACCCATTTCCTTTCAAACTAAATTGTTTATTTGGCCCATTAGATATATAAAAATAACCCGGAAGAACCCATTTACAAGTAAATGGGTCGTTTGCCACGTTTAATTGCTACATTGGATTGTTTAAACACAAAGTGACTAAAGCTTACCTAACCAGAATTCTTGGATCTTGCAGATACTAAATAACATTTTGGAGGGTCGTATAGTTCCTTCTGAACTATCGAGAATGTCAATTAAAGTGAACTCAATGCCATTGTCAACATATGCTCTTAACGACATCTTAATTGCAGATCCATGCCCTGCGTCTGCTTCTAGGTTCTCATTCAGGTATCAGAAGTTCCTGTATATTCTCGATTTAGCAATCTTAAGTTTTCAACCGATTTATTCATGAGCAGCCCAATTTTCATTGTGATTTATATATTGAATTTTTGAATGGGATACATCTAGTCTAGTTCTTTTTTTATACAAAATTTTATATATTAACAGGGCAAAAAAATAGCTAGTAGGCATATGGATTGAAAGTCGCCTCGAGTCTTTTTAATGCATACAATCTTGAGAAGAGAATTATATTATTGCAATATATTGTGTTTGTGATAACTAGAGTAAATTAGTCGTCCCTGTGGCTTAGTGAAAGTAACCCATCGTCGCTACTGTTTGCATAGATGGTCCCTACTTACACTCTTTGCTTTGATTTTTGGTTGCTCGTCATTTACGAAAACGATACTATTATTACTTAAGGGACGGAAAATGAAAGTATCATACTTGAGGGAACAGCAATGAAAGCAAACCGTGCAATTAAGGATCAGTTATGCAAATGGTATCGGTGATGGACGGTTTCTGTTATCTTCACCAAACTACATGGACGATTTATATGAACCAAACTGATAATAATCAACCGAACTTGTGACTGGCATATGGATTTTTGAATAGTTGGAAGGGGACTGGCCTGCACTATACATTGAAAATCTAAGCTTATGTTTTGGCCTTTAGCTTATCTATAATAAGTAGCTTTTGGTTTATGACAAATAGCATAGTAAGCTCTTGAAAATCTAAGTCATTGGATTAGCTTATGATAAAAAAGGTGGAAAAAGAAGCTTGCTAGCCTGAATAAGCCCATAAGCTACAAAAGAATGAGCTAATCAAAACCCCCATAAATAAGCTCATATGCCTAGGCTTTTCCAACACTAACCGGGATTATTATTGCTAAATAAGTAAATAAACTTAAAACAAGAACCCCCTAAAATTGACCAGTGAGCGTGTCGGTTTTGTTTTATATGAACATTACTCATTTTTCAGCTTAATTTTGAATTTCTTTTTTTTTTGAAGAAGAAGAATTAGGAAAGACGGGCAAGCTAGTTTACCTCTAACTAACTGCCGATCTAGTGGTTTGAGAGTATCGACTGCTGCTGGATCAACGGCAGCAATGCTATCAGCTGGGGGTTTCCAGATGCCCATTTTATCCACAGATCTTCAGTACATGGTAAGAGAGCCTATTTCTCCGACATCAGCTAGCCTGAGTTTAATGCATGGATTAGTAAAACCAAATGAAACCATGGATATTGACTGGTACACAAACGAGGGTCTAATCTACGTTGATGGTCATCGCAACACTCATCCTGTTCAACATGGTGATACCATACAAGTATCTTCACACGCTCCAAAACTGAAAATCTTTTTACCTAACCATTTGTTACCAAGTAAGATATGAGTTTTCTTTAGTTCAGTTGTATGAGGTTAGTTGAATTGAGCTTAATAAACGAGTAGTGTGTATAAAAATATGCAAAATGTTTCTCGTTCTATTCACATCATTTTAAAAGTTTCATTTATATTTTCACTTGTTATCATGGATGGATGTTGCGAAGATACCGTCATTATGTCATATCTTGAAGTTAAAATGACCAATATACCCCCGACTTTTGCCTCAGAATCCGACATTAACACGCATCTTATCTACGGTCCTTTAAATCCATGATGTACAACTATTATCATGTTGGTCGCCATCTATGGCTCTTTACATTTTATCAGTCTGTATCATCATGTGGGTTGCTTGCTATTTTAATGAAACGGAAGCTGCGTGATAGGTCTTTACCCAAAAAAAAGCTGCGTGATAGGTTCATATACATGTACTAATACATAACGTCATGTGGGGTGCTTGTCATGGTTCTTTCTTGTGATCAATCAGTATCATGTGTTCGCTTGCAATTCATAGAGGCAAAAATGGTTCAGCAAAACAGGTCAGGTAATCAATCTAACTATATACGAAACTCGGAGTAGTTTCACCATCTTCACGATCATAATAATTCCGGATAATTCCTTCGATAGTTCCTTCGTTCTTCGGACTCACCATTAATTGTGATGGTAGTAAAATCACATGAGTTTTGACTATAATATACATTCCCATTTGCAATGTGCAAATTTCCAACCGCACCAAAGATAGAAAATGACACAAGACTCGGGAAATACAAACTTTACACTTTAAGCAACTAGCAACTGTAAATTAAACTTAATCTAACAGGGTAGGTTAAGGTGTAAGGGTGTAACGAAACAAATAATTGGTGTAGTTCCTAAAGGATTGGCTCTACGGGTTGTTCTAGTGGATCTTCACTCTAAAGATGAGAGTGGAAAAGGGTTTAAACTGGAGGTTAACTAACCGGTGTAGTTAGTTAATAAACAACATGGATAGGCTTTTTGGGTGTAATCCTAAAAATTTACCAATGTAAACAAGTTACTCCAATTAAATCCATAATACTCATTATTGCGGTCTCGAATAGATATACCAAGCCAAGTTCTAAAGTCCACTACATCACCGGCACACTCATATTTTGTGGAATTTGGGTAAACATTTGGAAACAGATAGGCTAAATTCTCACAATATCTAACAAGGGTTATTGTGTGCGGTTATGTATCAAGTAATTTTCACAAAAGTATGCTTGAATTTTTTTTAAATTTGAGTATAATTTAAGCATTTTAATCATTTTAATGTGAAAAATAGAACAAGTGATCATTCTAATTCCATCCCCCCACTTGAATTATACAATGTCCTCGTTGTATAGATAAAACATTAAATACGGGAATTAAAAAGAATTAGAATGAGAAACTCCCCTGATATTTGCTCGGTAGATTCTTCATGTTGAGTTTATTAGCAAGATGGTGTGCTGAACAGCCGCCTTGAAATTTCAAGACTCCAACACTTTAAGATCTTCCTGATTTGTAAATTCTCTACCAATATTCGTTGACATTTCTTTGCTTCCAAGGTCCTATATGAAATAGGAAAAACATGCATTCCTATCTTGGCACCTATGGTTAATTTAAATTAAACAAACTAAAAATGAGTCAGTCTGGTGGATACGTCGTATCAGGTTAATGAATACGCCGTATTGCCAGAACTGACAATAATTTTTTTAAAGTGCAATAAAAAACAAAGACTGATAACGTCCAGACAATTAATACGCCATATGGTATGGACCGGATACGCCATATTGATGTCTGGGAAGACAGACTCGATAAAATTAAATAACAATCTAGGTTGTCTCCCGGGAAGCACTTTTGTTTACAGCGAAGTCTTTAAGTTAGACTTTTCTTCAGCTTCTCCTCATTTGAAATCGTCTCTCTCTTCTGTATTTTGGTGTGAATATCCTGCTTGGTTTCATAACACATTCATTAACTATGGTGCTGAACTTACTGCCAGGCTTGATTCTATCATACACAGACAAATCAAAATGTCATACCATGATATATACGCAAAAATATAAGAACCTGTTTAATAGTTAGATTCATCATGACATGAATAATAATAAATATACAGATAGATATAAACAAAAGATAAGGATAGGAGGGATCATGGGTCTGGCTGTTGCTGGTCCTGCTGAGTTGTGGAGGTGCTAGCCTCGTCAGTCCTCTGCCTGGTGCGTCTCTGGAATGCTGCAGGTGAGCTCCCTCGAAAAGTCCCATCGGATGCTTGGTATGTCAGCCCATTAGCATCCATCAACTGTGCCATACACGAAATCATCCATGTGGAAAATCTCCCCTGATCGGTCATCGATCTCTCTACAAGTCCACATAAGCTCTCGACATCTCTACGCAGTCCCTGCACCTCCTCCTCTAGTCTCCTTAATCTCTGAGGTATAGTCCTAGCTATGACATCTGTGATTTAATCAGGTTAGTGATACCATTGGAAATGGCTAAGAGTTTATTTTATGTGATTTCTTGTGTGCTATGTGTTATATATGTGTGATAAGTGGTTTGAATAGGTGCATGATATCATTTTGAGGTGTATGATCATCTCATTTTGAGTGCGTTTGTGTTTGGTGATGAGTATTCCATTTGTTCACGTATAATGATAATGGAAAGGAATGGCGTATTGCATGCAATGCTACGTCAATAGTTGGATGATTTTGTGTTAAGCGTTTATGGGAAATGTATCATGTTGGAAATAAGTCAAGTGAGTAAAATTTGGATATTTATAGTAGACTTTCTAAAAATAGAAAGTGAAATGTGAAATTAAAAGTTATTTTTAAAAAGTTTAGTAAGTAACGTTTATGTAAAAAGGTTTACCCAAATTAGCGTAGATTTTTGTGGAAATTTAAGGTAATGTAAATTATAATGTAAATAATAATTAAAAAATAAAAATAAATATATGTATGTATATATAAATCGGCCCAAGAAAGGAAAAAAAATAAAAGAAAAAGGATCTTGGGCCTTATCTAGAGGAGTTTTAGTAGGATTAGGATGCTAGTTAATTAGATAGGTTATCCCTTAGCCTATATATCAAAAACCACGACCCATTCGGCCCCAAAACTCTATGTGTTGACTTCTCCCTCCCTAAGAACAAGGAACCAAGAATCTTGATCAGAAGTAACCAAGAATCGGTGTTAGGATCAAGAAATCAAGAGGTAAGTATGCTTAACTTAGTTAGAATTATGCAATCATGTAACAAGAATTATGATGGGTCTAGGGTTTACATAAAATACATATTACATATGAGCTTTAATGATGGTATGGTGATTAGGGTTAGTTTAGGGTTATGATCATGCATGTTGTATGTTAGGGTTTGCGTTAGAACATGATTTAGAGTTGAGCAGATTTTAGGTCTATGTTCAAATAATGAAATCTAGATGATAGAAACATGTTTTGATATGATTCAAGAGCCTAAATTATAGTACAAAGAGTCTATTTTTCAAAAAGTCTGGCTTCGAATGATTTTGAGTTCTAGAAGTTGGTTAAATGTTGGTTATAAGAAAAGTTGTCAAAACAGTAAATACGGGTTAGAATTAGGTCATGTTTAGGAGGGTAAAACCCTAACTTAAAAGTGAAATTAAGGATGGCCAATCAACATTAATTAGGTTCAATATGTATATAAAGAAACTCTAGAAGGATAGCTTCTGATTGTGTGTCTAAGTATGGTAATTAGGGCCATACATTTTAGTGTGCAATCAGATCCGAATTGGGACAGTTTTGAAGTTGGACTTAATTTAGGATAGTTGTACATGTAATGAGAATTTGGGAACTACAAGGTAGTTAGTATACTCATAAATGAACTTAAGTGATTTTTAGTATAAATTATAAAGGTCAGCAAGTAGGGTTTTTAAGTTAGTAAAGATGCACTAAAATTTTGCATTTCTGAATAAATTGTAGTTAACTAGTATAATGTGTTAATGAGGTAGTTAAGGTTGGGCATGGTGTCGGGGTGACCCATGATGGTTAATCAAACCCATATACATCCATCATATGTGTGTTACATGGACTAGAACTTTTAGCTTGGTCACATGTAATCGTGTTTATTTATTTTTATAGTTGCGTGATAGGAATTGGAAGCTGCATTTTGAGCATTCAGGTAAGTTACATAGTCCCACTTTTTATTACGTTTTAAACTTAGGATGGAAATGATGCAAGTGTTGAAA
>BQNB010066178.1:6648-34661 GCA_026074375.1 Tanacetum coccineum
AATCTCTACTCAACTCTTGGAGTAGGAGTTTGCTGCAGTGGTTCAGTCACCAATTCATCAGCATCAGGCACACATTTCCTGCACAAATGGGAGAACCCCAAAACCATGATGCAGTTTACACCCTCACAACACACATGATATTAGAGGAACACCATAGACAGACATTATTCAAATCATTAAACGTGTTAGTATGTAAGTACATGTTTATATGGTGTAGCATACCTTAAATATCAAGTTTCGGTTCCATTTTTATGGACATGATTATATTTTTTCTATGCTTCCAGTATTAGCTTCTTCAAACGACACAAATTTATACCCGAACAACAATAAAACACGCGTCGTAGCGAAGCGCGGGTTTTAAACCTTGATTTAACAACATACAATAACATAGTCTTGCATTTATTATCGCATCTAATTTGTCTTTTCGGTCTGAAGTATAAATATAAGGAAAAGAAGAATATTTAGGTAACTTGACTTCCGTTAGCCCACCACTGTTGAACTAATCAACATTTCTATACTATTAAAGAAATATAACAATTCTAAGGCAAATGATAAAGTAAATAGGGAAAATTCTTGAATTGCCCTCAAATAGTCTCTTCTTTGCCAAAATGCCCTCAACTATTTGGTTTTTCCTTAATTGCCCTATGCGACCTAAACGACTTATGTGACGTATGCAACCATGGTGTACTATTTCAAGTACAAATGTGTAAGTATTTTGCAGGCAAATTTTTATGCGACCTTTTTATTATTATTATGCGACTTTGTTTTTTTTACTTTTTGGAATAATTTTTTACTTTATGCAACTTAGTCTTGTTTTTATGTGACTTGTACAATATTGAATAGTAAAATAGGTACAAGTGATTTGATAGTGATTTGATTTTATTTTTAATATATTTAAATTTTAATTATAATGATTAATGAGAAATTTTAATGTGATTAAACATTGTAACACTAATCACATAATCTATGACACCATAAACACACACACCCTATTCAAACACATATCACAAAACACACACATGAACACATAATCTGTGACACCATAAAAACACACACACATATTACCATAATAATCAAACCGTATCACGGGTTATATCCCTAGATATCGTGTTCATCATATTAGATTCAATAGGTTATCGATTGGTGTTTAGGGATCTAGTATTCTTATGGATCAACTGTTTTTGAAGTGATAGTACATGTATTTGATATTTAATTGTACCAAAGGAACATCCAATTGGCTGGGTTAGGTTTGAAACATTGTTCCAGATCTCCCCATTTAAATCATCGTTCAAACCATGTTGTGGGCTAAGGTAAGTGCCTTTGATATTCTTTTTCACATTTTGTAATAAGTATATATACTGAATTTGATATTGTTTTACACTTTCTGGAAATTTGCAATAACTATGATTTGACAGAAGTAGTATTGGGTAGTTTCAAATATTATGCGACTTGCAAAGTATACCATAAAATCCTTTAATTGCTCTGTGTTAGTATTGAATTATGACATGACCCAAATATACTGTATCAATATTTTATAATTAGTTTTGCAAGTTGTGCGTGTATGCCAAAATGTCAGGATAGTTAATACCTTAAATTTGGTTAGGTTTCAATCTTATGCAACTTATAAAGGACATTTTGCACTGTTCTCGTTTGCAACGCCAAAACGTCTTAGACCTTCTAGCGGTCTTCAGCGATCACTTATGTCTCAGATTCTTCTATGCTAGGTACAAAAGCTCTATGCATAAATTAGCGGCATCGATTCCTTCTAGTGCCTCGAGAGAATCTTTCTCATCATCTCTACGCCCTAGCTCTCACAGCGCAACGAGCCCCGCTTTTATTTATTAGAGACATAGAAATTTGAATGAATTATGAAAACATGTTTTGCAATTTTTAAAATGTTATACACAAGTTATTGAAATCACAGTATTTTTGTTTTATGATTTGAACTAAGATGTTAGTTTTTTTGACATGCATAAAACAATATTCACCTGAACTATGTTTACATCAATAATTGAACAACTTTGTCCCTTATGATTTCATGGTCTAAGTAATATATATGTATATAATGAGTTAATAAGACAAAACACCTCCCTCTCCTAAAAATATGCTGCTAACCAGAAGGACTTTAATGAAGTTTTCTTTCTAAATGGGGTATTAAAAATCTTGTTTGTACTTGCCATACTTTCCAACCACATTGAATTGACATTCATTTATAGTTATTCTTTTTGCCTATATAAGAACTGCATATTAGGTTAACTTTCATACCCTAACCAACCATCCTTTCCATAACACTTTGTAACTAAAAAATGTCTACTCTTTTAGAAATATCTGCCATTGCTAAGTCTAACAACCTCAAAGACATGATGATTCTCCTGTTTGAAAGTGAGAACCAAAAAGACTTGATCACTACTAATAATATGAACATGATTGCTGAGAACTTGTCTATACGTGTTAGTGAGAGGGAAATTCTCATTGGCAAGCTTGATCACTGTCCATGCACAATGGCTTATGATAGTGCTAAGTTGTTGAGGGAAATGAATGATTTTGATCTTGCCAAAATAAGGTGTTTAATGTCTAGCGTCAGTCACATCCAAATCAAGGTCCTAAAAAAGATTTCCTATATGGTTCAACTTAGCACTCCATAATTTAATCTGTTGGATAGCTATGGTCTTGTGTTCTCTCTTTCCAAGCTTCTTTCATGATGTTTAAGTTGTTGTTTTTAAGTTTAGTTGTCTAATGTTTAATCTATGCTATTTTTAAGTTAGTGGTTGTCCATGCAGGATTCCTAATGTTGTGTTATGTATAATTATCGTTGTTTTATTTAACTTCATCTATGAATGTTATGTTAAATCTAATACCTTATGTATGCATTATTGTTGTAGTTTATTATTTCATTTTAATTTTAATTTAGGATTATGAAGCAAAAGTAATTATAAGAAGTAAATTGAAGTACTTTAAGATTATCAAAGGAAAATTGGACTATAATCAAAGGAAGATATTTAGGACAACCTGTTTTGGCATATGGTTAGATTTAGCCTATTTTGATCATGAATCGCATATGATTGATTATATGCTACAAAAACAATGTCGGGTTAATGATGCTCATTATGATATGCCTTTAGCATATTATGTTAACAGACGTGGGCTACATTTTGGTAGTAGGGAAGTTTGTCTTATCACGTGTTTTAGATTTGGTGCAGTTAGTTTCAGCAGCTATAGTAATGGTGACATGAAATTTAAAGAAAGGGTGTTCCCTCATAGGGTAGGTTTAAGTATAACAAGCTTAGATTTAGTTGGTGTTGTTGAGGATGAGGAGTACTTTAGCCAACTATGTAACGAAGATGCTATTCGTGTTTGTCTTTTGTTATGCTTAGAGGTTATCTTTATGGGTAAATTGATGGTTAAGGAAGTTGATGACACACTTATGAGACTGGTTAAAAGTTTAGAAGCATGGAATGCGTTTCCATGGGGTTAGCGTATATGGATGTAGTTGTATGACGAAATTATGAATGTAGTAGATAACCACAAGAGTGAGCACCTTAAAGGATTGCATAAATCCAGGAAATATGTTCCTACATATATATTGGGTGGTTTTGTTTGGTCATTCAAGGTTTGGATTTTGGAGTCCTTTGAAATGAGCAACCATTGGTGGAATAAATTGGCTGAAGCTATTCCAAGAGGTATCGGTTGGTCAAAAAAGGCAATTTTTTTAAGAGCAGATTATGGCACCCTATTTTGTAAGGTACGATTACATCTTACAGTTTGTAAAAATTGCATGTGATTTTAAAATAAAAACTGATAACACCTTTATGGGATGTTGCAGGAATTGAATCCCATATATGAGCTTAGACCTAGTTTAGCCGAGAACAAATGTGAATGGTGGACAAGTATGCTTAATTTTCTTCAAGTTTACATACCAAGAACGCCTATCAGAAAACCTAATCTTTTTTATGAGTATCTCCAAAAGGTGTCTGATAGCCGTAAACGTAACAGGTTATGTAGACTTATAAGCACGCCGATTAGTAACGTTCCTAGGAGCAAGATAAGCAATGTCAAGGATTGTATTAATAAGGTGTTAAATTCTCGTATTTTCAAACTTGAGGCTATTATACATGTTCTTTCTTCCTATTTGTAAATTATATACTTATAAAAACAACATATAATATAAAAAATTAGTAACAACTAAATAAACGTTTCAGGTTCTTGGTCGAGAAAGAAACAGTGATGTCGTTCAAAAATTAGAGTTTAGTGATGACTATTCGGGTCTTAGCATCGAATATTGCGAAGAACTAAATCATGCATTCCTTGAATTGGTTGAGTCTTCCTTTATTGCCAGTGTAGGGACACAGTCAGATGATGATACCGAAGAAGAGTGTCATGAGGTATATCACACTGGTTTTATTTTTTAAAGCTACGTGTGTTTTTGTTCAACCCTAAATGACTTTGACAATATGTTGAACATACAGAGGATTTCCTCCTTGAAGAGGAATTTATGAGGCATTTATTAGAGGAAGAAAGGTTGTTTCTAGAAGAAGAGAAACTATTTGAAGAGGAGAAAAGGATTAGACTGGAATATCAATAAAGGTTGAAGCTAGAACAAGAGTGTGAACTTCAAGTTAAGAAAAGGTGGGACGAGGATTATAGGAAAAGGTCATATGCATTTATAAACTCTAATCATATGAAACAAGCAATGGCTCACTGCGATCCTAAGAAGAGATGTGGATCTGTAGGTGTTAGAAACGATAGTTGGGTTCAAGTTTGTAGGAAGTTTGATAAGAAAAATAAATGTTTTGGAGTAGTTGATCGAGATATGACCGCATTCTTAAAGACTGTTAAACCTTGGGTTGAGGTGTGAATTATTATATTTATCCAAAATTACTTCATCATATTAGAGATTTACGTATGTTCTTGATATAGTTTAAATTGATTTGCATGATCTTTCACGAATTAACAGCGCGATCAAACATATTTGGATCAGCGAAGATCTGGTCTTATATCTTGGTAAATTTGGCCGACTTCGATTTAGGTTTCCGTGGTCCGTAGAGGTCAGGTTTCCGAGGTCCGTAGAGGTTCAAGTAGAGCGAGAACCAATTTGGGAGTCCTTAGTATGTTAAGGGCTACCTACAGAAGCAGGGACCGTGCTTCTGTTAGAAAAAGCCTCCTTAAGTGAACGTCTAAACGATCAATGTTAACACACAATGTTTTTTATTTATATCTAAACCATTGACTGATTAATATTGTATCTTATTCTGTTTTCCCGATAAAAAGCAACTCTTGATTATGTAGTGGACTACATGTTCATGTGCGAGCCACATAATGCAAGTTGGGCCATGGATATAGTCTTACTTTGTTCCAACTACTAGTGCTTCAAATCAATGCCACTTATGGAAAACGTTAATGGAGAGATGTATCCTATATCATAGACTAAAGCTGATAAGGTAGTTTGTTGTATACAATTTACGTTAATATGTTATTTTAATAACTTAAAACAAATACTATTAATTATAAAAAATGCAGGTTTTTATTCCTATAAATGAAACTAGACAACATTGGTGTCTGGCTGAATTTGATATTAAGTCTGATGTGGTTACATTCTATGATAATGGTGGCCTTTATGATTTGGAATTAAAAGATTGGAACATCGGGACAAGGGACTGCTTAAAGGTAATTAGTTTGTGTTATTAATTTTTGTAATCTAATAAAATATAAGAAACTTTGACAACATAAATGTTTATGCATATGTTTAGGTTTGATGGCAAGAAGTATTAGAGCTACTAAATGTTTTTTATAAGAAAGGAATTGAAAAAGTACTTACAACGTTACATTTAGGATTGTCTTTGGTGACTGTGGGATCTGGGTATGTATTTTTTTGTATCATTTGGTAAACGGCCTTTCATTAGATGTTGATGATCCTGTCCAGGTTACCCTTGCTTATAGGGAATGTTTGGCACAATTTTACTTTAGTCACAAGGTTGTTTAGGTTTACCAACATTAAAATCTATTTTGATGTTTATTATTCAGACAAGTAGTAGTTAACTTAGTAAGTTTGTATTTTATGTGACACATTGTTGTATTCCCTAATATTTTAATTATAGTGCAATATTAAACATCGTTCATTGTCATATCCATTAATATGGACTGGTTACATAACCTTCTTTGAAAATAACAAAACAAAAATCAATTACATGGTAATTACATATCATGTAAGTGATACTGTGACCAATTCATTATTTGACTAACACTGACTTACGATGGCAAGGCTTAATGATAAGCATCTCGATTGTGTCCCATTGCATCACACCTAGAACAACGGATTATTATCGGATCCTCACATTTGGACTTTATTTTGTCTTTCTTTTTGGGTCTTCCAGGTTGAGGTTTAACCAAGGCAGGTGGTAAAACAACTTGTAAGTCATTAGGAGTGACCCAAACATTTTGATTCGGTAGAGGATACACCAATTCATGGTATGTAGCTTTCAACGATCTCTTAGAAAACCACCCTTTTGCCTATTTATTACAGTTTGTCATCCCGACACACCTAAACATTGCACAAACATGCCCATATGGTAATCCTAAAAGTTTCTATTTTAAACATGAGCACTGACGCTTAACCAAATCAACAATGTGTACTGTCTTGTTGTCTTTCACTTCGTAAGCCCTGAACCTATCAATTCCTTTCACAGTCCATTTTGCACTTTTTAACATTCTATAGTTTACCATTGTAGCCGCCCATTTTGATAATTCATCCATCGCCGGTTCATCTAAAAATTCAAAACATTTTGTATGATTAGTATGTGGTATGAATAAACAGTTTAATCATCAATAATGCTGTGTCTTAAACAAAACTACCTTCACCTGTGTACCTAAGCTCAAAATACCACCTTTTTATGAGGTCTCTGTAGTAGTCCATTAAATTAGTGATTGGAACCTTTCGAACTATCTTGGTTAAGGCATTGATTGATTCTGCGCAGTTTGATGTCAAGTAGTTGTATCTGTTTGTAGGGAAATAAGCCCTTGACCACCTTTCAAACCTAGCATCTTCAAGTTTTTTATATGATTCATGTCATAGTGCTTTATTTCTCGAAATAGATCTTTTAAATTCTGGCACTGTGTAAGCTTTGCATGTCTTCCAATACCATGCCTTGAGTTTGTCTCATTTGAATTTGCAATTTATCATCAAATGACGACAACAACACCCATGAAAGGCATTTGGAAAGACATCCGCACATGCGACAGTAATCGAATAATGTCTATCCGAGATGATAACGAGGTTTGGATCCTCACCAATGCATTCTTTCAACTTCATCAAAAACCATAACCATGTTTCAATCGTCTCACCCTGCGAAACACCTATAGCCAATGGTATAATATGATTTTTTACATCCATTCCAACAGCAAGCAAATTTGTTCCAAGGTATGTGCCTTTTAGATGCGCTCCATTAATTTTTGTCAGCGATCGCATATACGATTTGAAACTCCTAATCTGTTACATATATAACGTATTAATTTTATGAAAACCATAAACTTATTCAATAATAAAAATTTATAACTAAAACCTTACCGCTACACCAAATGTTAAAAAACACATATTGAACATTCTTCATCATTTGTGTCAATGTGCGTAATTGTCCCATCGTTTTCCAACTTTAGGTTATGAAAATATTACGGAAACTCCATGAACGAACTCTCCTGGCTACCGTTCAACATATTTAAGGCTGCCATTTTACCCGCCCAAGCTCGTTTGTAGGAAATGTCTATTTTCCAGTTATAGTTAAAATCTTTTTGTATGTCCCTTAGTATTTCAGTAAGCAATTTACCAATTAGATGTTTGTTAGCATTATGATGATTTGGTAGTATTTGTGTTCTAGAGAATGTGTGCATGTTGTTAAAGGTAGTCATTTCAAAAAGACAACTATTTTTTATCTTGTTTGTGTAAATTGACCATTGGCAAGTTGGTTCTAAACACCGTACACTATAACGTTTAGTACAAGATTTAATAACGCGATATTCAAACCCTTTCATGATTGCTTTCATGCCAATTTCAAACATACAAGCTTTCTTATTATCAAATCTATAACCCTTTTATAAAAAATTTAGAACTAAATTGTCAGGCCTAACTGTGTTTTTGACAATACAATCAGGTGCACGTGGTGGACTATGCATATTGTTAAAACAAGGAACATTAAGATCGAAATCAACAAAGTTAGTATACGAAGAACAATGGTTTACTTTTCTTAGTGTAATGAATATTTTAGGCATACAAGAGTTCACATATACAAAACTATATGTTGTCAAACAACATTCAAGGTCTTCATCATCATGTATATCAATTCTTTCTGAATTATCTTCATAGGACAAACAAATGTTGCCTATCTCTTTGATGGAAAACTTTTTCTTGCAGTAACTAAGTAGACCATTGTAGTTAATTTCTTTTGGGAGTAAAACTAATCGAGTTGATTCTTCAAACACAAGCCGGATTTTAATTTTGTTTGTGGAACTCATTGTTTTTGTATGGTTTAAAGTATTCTCAAACCCAATATGTATAGATGAATCTAGTTTCATAAAAATTAAAGACAACACGTACAAGTGTTATTAAATAAATTTTGTACAGGTTGCATAAAAAGTACGTAAAAGCAAATATAAACTTAACAATCAACCTACATTTAGCATTAAATATGAATACTATTAGGAAACTTGAACTTAAACATCCTAAAACAAAACCAACAAATACTACAGAAGGAAGACAAATACTACAAAAGCAACTAGCTCATTGATGCACTAGTTCAATGATTTATTGTTTAACTCGTGTTCTTTTATTATCCTTTGACGAAACGTCCTCATTTGATAATGTTCCTGCAACACTAGTTCTTTTGGTAACACAACAGGTTCTGGTTTTCAGCATGGATCCTACAGTCTTTAGGTGTGATTCTAATTGGCCAGACTGGGGCAGGAAGACCCATAACATTCTGTCAATATTTAGGGATCAATTAATGAACTTAATAAACACCAAAAAGTTAGAAACAATAAAATGAAAAACAAGGAAGAATATATTACTTACTCCTAGCATAGCTTCACCATCAACTGGTTCCAGGAAACACCAAAACCTATAGGTTTCCTTCCACCTGGGTACATACAAGCTCTTAATCCATCTCCTTTCCCTTTCATTCTAACTACTTTCCCATTGATGCTCCTAAGCCTGTTACTTATGTTACTACTTGATTCATTTGTTACAGATTCACTACCATACGTCTTCCTAACAGTGTTGCCCCTCACAGATGAACCACCTCGCCTTATCCTCAAAGCATAATTTTGTGAACAAGTACCATTTTCTAGCTCATCAACCTCATTTTATACCTTTGCTGGTGAGTCAAACACAAGTCGGCGTTTAATTTTTAATTGATTACTTATTTTTTAATAAAATAGATATGACTTTCACTTTACAACTACTTCATAAATAATATACCAACCAACACAATATGAAAAAATTCAAGTACTTGCCATTCATTTTAACAGGTAAGAGTCGCATTAGATAGTACAAAAGCATTAATAACAACTTCAATGCACTCATATGCTCAAATAGTTACATTATGTCCTATACATATATAATACAATACATTAATTCATTGGTTCACAAATAAAAGTATGTCATCTTCATCTTCAAAAAGATACTATAGTCGATACCAAGATGAAGATATTGCTACCAGAACACATTACAAGTGCAAACCTCCACATTTGTAGAAAGTAAAAGTTGCATGGACAAGAATAAATCTAGGAAGAAGGTTTAAAGGTTGCCCGATTTAAGTAAGTAAATGCGTAGTATGAACTTACTCTTAATTTATCTCAATGACATCATTATTTAACAGGAGTAGTCTAAGCTAAAATCAATTTAACTGTCTTAATTATTTTGTAACATACTTTATGAATTTTGCAGGATAAAGATACAAAATTCTCTGTCTATGGTTTCTAGATGACGAACTACCTTCAGAATACTACAAGGAATTGCTTTACAACCTCTATGTGGAGAACAAAAGTTTGAAGCAAAGTTTAAGGAACATGGATAATTTAGAAGATTCAAAGCTTAATTCTAATTTTAACGGAAGAACAAAAACTTTCATGGTTATGTTAGTCTTATTTTTTGTCTGTGTGATTAGGTTTTCCATAATGAAATGAAAAGCTTATCCGATTAATGGAGATAATATTAACATACATTACACAACGTTCCTAAGTTAACACAAGTAAGTTAAAACCAATCCTAACTGCTATCATACTCATGTAACTGGTAACTTATCTTGTATTTTCAAAAGTAACGAAGCATGCATTCACGGTAGGCAAGGGCTACCTGAAGAGGGTCACAAAAAACCAATGGAAGCTTATGAGTCAATCTGTATAACAACAGACACACCCATACACCACAGTCTCCATATACAGAACCTTGATGTGGAACTTTCTCATCAAACTTATACGTTATCTTATAATCACCAACTACTAACCCTTTCCTCTTTAACACACCAATTTTATCTAGAAACAAAGGTAACTGTTGTGACATTTATTCCCTCATATTTAACCACCAATTTCTATTCTCAACTATTGGGGCAGCTTTGTTTCTTTTTTGTGGGGCCATTGAATCATACACGGTTATTAAACCTGTACGGAGGTGAAGCTCCACTAGAGCCCAATGCGTGTTTAGTTCATTCAAAGGGAAATAAACCTATATTGAATCACAATAAATGAGGGAAATATAACATTAACTTAAATCTATGTAAACAGGCATATGCTACATAACATAACTAACCTTTTCTACTTCAGTCCATGGCACACAACCATTTTATGCATTTGAAACACAAACATGCATACCCTCGCCAATTATGGTAGGACAAAAATGTGGCCCAGCAATTTCCCAATCTGCATTCGGTGTTCTATACCTCCACATTAACTCCACCCCCCCCCCCACATGCTCTAACAATGGTTAATACTACAAATTCTTTTATGTTACTGATTATATTCAATGTTTTTCTAATTATTATATGAAATCAATAAATAACGTACACTGTCGGTGAACCACCCTCTTTTTTTTCTTCGAAACCCAAAAAGGCTAACCAGAATTGAAGATCAACAACAATGCCATACGGATCCCAACTAATCTTGGAACGTGGGTAGGAATCGGCAGTCATTAACCCGTCTCTTATCAAAGATTTAATATAACAAGGCATGGTTACTTTGTAAAGGTTGCTCTTTTTGTGTCACCTTAAATCCTGATAAACAATAATTAATGTCAGTTTTTATATGGCTGAGACAATCCTAAACAGTAAATTATTTGTTACCTCAACAAAAGGGTAAAATCTCTTCATTGGTTGTTACTATCTTGAATCTTATATTTTCCAAGCTCTTCGATTCGGACATCAGAATCATCATTGAGTTGTAATTGCCAAAAGTTGACTTGTAATTGTTCGCCTTTTTTCAGGACGTGGTGTTGTTGGTTGTTGCTGCTCATATGGTGATTGGAGAGCCGGACCGGGTTTCCTCTTCCTTTCAAACCAATGTGTATCAGGCTGAATTATTATTTTTCAGCATCCTATTTAACTTCCGCATACTTTGATCAGAGATTGACCTTTTTACTCTACAAAAAAAGTTATTAATTATAATGTATTAAACAGAAAAATCAGTTCACTACAACCCAAGCATACTTAAATTTAAGTTTTTTAGTTAACCTTAAATGTACTATCAATGATGATAGTTTCTACAACTGGGCTACTATCGGTAACTACTGGGGTATCTTTAACGGCAACATCCATTGTTTCATCCAATGGGATATGATCATCTTGATATAGAGTTACCTTGATCTCCTCGTTTAGATGATCTTCTTCAAAACCAATGGACATATCATCTAAACAAAATTTCCCATCTTCGTTATCCATGGGTTGTTTTCCATTTCAACATTATCCTATACAAAATAAAAGGTTATCAGTTAAAAAAAAATTTATTGACGGTGGATTACATGGTAATTGTATTAAAAAAATCTATAAAAATTGTTTAAAGTAAACTTACTTTTTAGTGTTCTCATCCGATTTTGCTTCAGCATTATCCTAAACAGATTTAAAAAATGTGAACTTTAAAATTTTACAATTTAATACAGGTTTCATAATAAACAATATTTAAATTAACTTACTTCAGTGCATCACCAAACGTTGCTATCCAGTTTATCTGGTTTAAGGCAAGATACATCGCGGAGTAAACATAACCTGTTCCATTGCCTTGACTTAATGTTGCAATGAACCTTGTGGCGATCTCTTGATTAATTAAATGTTAATTTCATCGTCATTGGAATCATTTAGTTTTAGGGAAGCATCAAATGACTGGGAAATGTAAAAATTAATTAGGTTTCTCATTATTTTAATAATACACTTTATGTTCATAAAGGTTAATGAAAGGGAACATACGTTAGCAACTACAGTTTCTTTGTTACTAACAATAGATGCTAGTGTTTGAACAATTTTTGTTCTCAACTCACCAACCCTTCCAACAAGATCGGGTCTCACATCTATAACTTCTTTAAAAAGTGAATCAACATCCTCTAATAGCGTATTTGAATCGGTTGGACACGTCGAGATATGATCATCTATGGTAACTGCTTTGTCTACATTTTCAACAGGTTTAACTGATTGAATGAAAGGGACATCCTCTCCTCTGATATATGAAAGACTACCAATAAGCCATGTTTCCTTCAACTCTTTATCTGTTGGTGTAAGCTCAAGGATTGGAATGGAATCCTACGATAAAATTATTTAACAACTACGATTAATATTTTAAATATAAACAATGACATTTTCATAAAAAAAGGAAAAAGAAAACACTACCGGCCCAAACAGCAGTTGGTATTCTGTTTTATCAAACTTTTTAAACTTGGACCAAGCAAGAGCACGAGGGACGATGTCAGATTGTTTGGTCCACCATTGAATGCAGTTGGGGTAAGTCCCAAAATCCATATCTAAGAACAAACAAGTATGAATTACACAACCTTTTCTATAATTTTAAAAACAAACTAATTATATAAATTTAGTACTAACCTTTCAGGCCCAAACAAAACCATTAATATTGTATGTTGCCATCTTTTTGCCTGCTTGATTCTTCAGCTTCAAATGCATCTCAACATGCTTTGGGGCCACATTCAATGTCCTTTGATAAAAAAAAGTCCACATGTATTATCATCATGAATATGCATCCCATGCATAAAAATCCTCTACTAGGGTCAATATATGAAGAGGAACGTTCAAAAATTCCTCACGTCCCATAAATACAACCTTCTTTGTAGCACCTCGGGAAAAATTTAGAACATCTTATTATTTTACGTAAATGTATGTATCGCATCATTTATTATTGCCTTTAACTCTTTGCCCTTTACATTTTTTTAGCTTTTTTTCAAGAAATACACGGTCACAAAAAGGGCTTTTCTCAGAATGTGTTTTAGATAAATGACCACATCTAAACCCTGTAACTAAACAAAACTCATTCCGACCAAATTTAAGTTCATGACCACCAATCTTGAAAACCATCAGCGGGCAATCAATACTTGGTTGTGGAACATATACTTGGTGTTGAAGAACATAATTAATCAAGTGGTTATCATTTGGGTTACTAGTAATATCTAACCATCTACCAAACACTGTATTCCTAAACATAATTTCGCAGTTTTTGTAGGGTTGCAGCTTACCTTTAATCGTGGACATCAAGTGCATCTTCGACCTTAAACTGACTTTAGCATCAAATATCTCGGGAGGATTAACCATTTCCATTAGAATGTAATCTACAGGTTTGATTTTTATGTCAATAAATTTTTGATTTTGATCCTGGATTTGATTTTGATTCGTGTTAGGGTTAGGGTAGACTAAGAATGATTTTAGGAATTTGGAAGAATTTTGGGTTAAACAGTGTTGGGTTGGGTTAATTAGTACAAACGATGACAATAAGTGATTTTGGAAATTTGATTTTCTGGTTACAGAGTAAGTCGCATAAAATATAAATGTCTAATCACTTGTACTAATTACACTATATGAATGGTACAAGTCGCATAAACTATATCTAAAGTATAATTAATTTAAAATCCATATCAAATCACTTGTACCTATTTTACTATTCAATATTGTACAAGTTGCATAAAAACAAGACTAAGTTGCATAATAATCAATGTCTAATCAATTGTACTAATTACACTAGTTGCATGGTACAAGTCGCATAAAATATATCTAAAATAGGATTAATTTCAAATAAATATCAAATCAATTGTACCTAGTTTACTATTCAATATTGTACAAGTCGCATAAAAACAAGACTAAGTTGCATAAAGTAAAAAAATATTTCATAAAGTAAAAAAACAAAGTCGCATAATTATAATAAAAATTCGCATAAAAAAATTGCCGGCAAAGTACTTACACAATTGTACTTGAAATAGTACACCAAATGATAAGGAAAAGGGGTATTTGGTCATTTCACACATGGTTGCATAAGTCGCATTAGTTGTTTAGGTCGCATAGGGCAATTAAGGAAAAAACCAAATAGTTGAGGGCATTTTGGCAAAGAGGAGACCATTTGAGGGCAATTCAAGAATTTTCCCTAGCGCGAAGAGAGCGCTAGAAGAGCGCGTGAAAAGAATAGTTACTTTTTTATAGTAATATTTTCTTGTCTTAAATTTTTAAGACTTCGTTTTAGAGAAAATCTCAAATACTTTATATAGTCTCCCTTTGTCTTAAAATTATTGTCCTTTAACAAAAAACACACAGTTTAAGAAACACACACACACACACACACAATGATAGTTTTATCCTTAGCTAATTAATTAAAGTCTTCTTACAAGTTTGTAATAATAATTTCAAATAAGGGTAATATAGTATAATTGATCAAACTTCCCAATCTATTTTTATTACTGTAGTGTACAATTAAATTGAGAAATCTCAAAAAGGAAACGTGGACAATAAAAACGATGAGAGTAGTATAGATACACAAGATATGTAAAAGTTATCAACTCATAATATCATAAATTAAAAAGCTTAATACATCAAAACGTAAAATTTGAAGTCGAGTATATAAACATAGCAGCAAATCATAAGTTGAATGCATCAAAAGGTACACTTTGAAGTTAAGTACATAAAATAAAATAGCAGCAAATTACAAATTCAATACATCACAAGTACTACAATTTTACCATTTCTAAACCTTCAGAGTCTAGTTGGAATAGCAATAAGCGGTACATTTCTTGATAATGTGAGTCCAAACTTCTCTGTCATATCCATATCTTCTACTCTCATATCTCCTTGGAGCTTCCAATCAAACGTATGTATCAAAGAACCTAAAATTATGTGTGTAATCCTATGAGCCATGGATACTGCTGGGCAAATCCTCCTCCCAGCACCAAATGGAATGAGCTCAAAATCTTGACCCTTATAGTCGATCTTTACATCTAAAAACCTCTCTGGTAAGAACGTTTCAGGATCCGACCAAACTTTTGGATCTCGCCCCATCGCCCAAATATTACAAAGGATTTGTGCATCTTTAGGCACAATGAAGCCTTGGACTTCTATGTTTGTGTAATGCTTGGGTGAGGGACAAGAAAGGGGTGCTGCGGATTGTAGTCGAAAGGCTTCTTTAATTACAGCTTGTAGGTAACGGAAGTTGAGAGATATCTGATTCATATATGTTTCTGTTCTTGTCTTGCATGTAGCTAATGATCTCCGATCGCGCTGCTTCCATTTTTTTGGGGTTACGAATTAGCTCAACCATGGCAGATTCTATTACACTTGATGTCGTTTCACCTCCCCCAACAAATAGATCCTGCAACAATATATGAACATGAAATGATTAGTTGCGAAAATATCGACAAAAAGCTTCTTAGTTTTTGAACTTGCACAATCATAAGTATTTATTTGTTAGCAAAATGAAGGCAATTGGATTAAACTAGTATCATGCAGTATGATATTATATAAAAGACCATTTGCATGTCTAGAAACGACTATCTTAAGTATCTTGTTGACAATAGAAATTGTGTTACTTACAAAAAACAAATGCCTCATGTCATTTCGAGTAAATTCCCCTTCATCTTCTAAGTTGAACAGCGAATCTAAAACATCATTGTTTGTTGGGGTAGCGCCATGGTATAGGTGTGACCGTTCATCGATAATCCTATCCATATAAGCCATTATCTTCTTACCATAAACATTTATCTTTCGAACAAATCCTTGTGGATCAAATGGTTTAAACATCGGAAAGAAGTCAACTAGATTCGGGCTCCCAACAATCTCCAATAAATTCGTCACTGCATCCTTGAATTCTTGCAAAGAGGCCGAATCATATTGGGCAAAATCCTTAGAAAACATGAAGTTGGAAAGAACATTAAGTGACGTTGTCGACACAACTTCACCTATGTTCACGGACCTTTTCGTTGTACAACATTCACCAACATAGTCAAGAAGTTCTTGTACCTGAAAGCATAAATATTAAACTTTAGACATTTAGATAATTTGAATTTTGATGTATCAATTTTTTATTTACTTTCTATTTAGATCACTATAAGGTAACCTACTGCTCTCTCCATCCCAAATTAATAATCAACGTTTTTTTTAATGTCTCAATTTAATTGTTCACCATTATAAATAAACATAGAAGTTTGATCGAATTTATCATATTACCCTTGGTTGAAATTAATATTACAAAATTTAAAGAAAACATTAATTAATTAATTAAAATTAACTGTCATTGTATAAATAATAAGAGAAAGAAAACAGTAATAATTATGTTTTCTCCTAAACTATATGTTTTTTTGTCGGAGGACAATAATTTTAAGACGAGAAAAGTATAATTAAATGCAAATAAGTGGCCAACATGCGTTAACCGACACCTAATTTTCTTTTTTCCATTGCGACTATGAAGAGATTAATCTTAGGGTGCTTTTGGTTTGTAGACGGGTTTAGAATTAAAATTGGATTTGGTTTATCATTTGAATTTAAATTTGATCTAGAGGTAAGAGAAAAAGATATATTTAAATAAAATAAAAATAAAAATTATTATTTAAAAATAAAATGAGTGTAAATGTGTGAGAGAGATAGAGAGAAATATAAAATAAGTGTGTTTGAGAGAATGTAATTAAACAAAACCTACCATATTGTGGGCCCTTTATCATATTTGAAAGGTAAACCTTTAAACCAAACACTAAAAGTCTTTTCAAATCCAGACCTACTCAAAAGTAGGATACCAAACGCACCATTAATCTTAACTGCAAATAAAGCATAATAGTCTTCTATTTTTAGTAATATTGAATTTTCAACTTACACATGTTTATGTATAGTGTACAACTCATACAAACATAATTATAACTTGACAACTAAAACATAATTAATACTCCTATTAAAACACCATTACATAAATATTTCAATATGAAAATAATTCATATATATTTAATTCATGATCAATACACCCAATTACTTAAAAATACAATTATATATTTACATTGTACAACAATTAAATGCATATATCTAAAAAAGCGTACATATGATATCTCTCTAAAATGATGGTGCATATAGTTTTTAAAATCGAACCGGACCGGACCAACGGGTTCAACCGAAAACCGGAGTCACCATCGGTTCGGCTAACCAATAAAAGCAGTCCGAAGACGAACCAGAGAGGACCCGTCGGAAGCGATAAAAATATATTGAAATAAGGAAACTGAATAGGCATGTAGGTAAAAGTACAAAGAAATTGGGCTGGGCCAACGAATTGTAACCGGAGTAGCAGTGAATGAGCCTGTATATATAAGTAAGTTAATTGTTTTTCTTAATAAAGGGGGAAAAACGTGTGGTTTTAAGTAATTTCCGATGTTAATTAGTATTAAGGCTACCCACAATAAGGGCGTTGACCGATTCGGTCGCCCGGCGTCCTTGTAGGTCGCCCTATTGTGAGATGTTGGTCGTGATGTTGGTCGACCCAAACTCGATCCTATACATGATCGATATTTTGGGTTTGTGTTTTGTGTGTGTTTATTTAATTAAAGTGTATTTTTGTGGGTTATGTTTTTTGCAGTGTAGGTCGTTTTACTAGGGCTAAAAGGCCGCTTGTAGGTCGTCGGAAAGGGAAAGCTGATGTGGCAGGAAAAATGTAAGTCGTCTGACGTCTTTTCTGGGTAGCCTAATGGGTATACTAAGGAGGGTAAAATAAACAATTAAGTTTTTTTTTTAAATTTTAACATTAAAAAAAAAAGATCTTTTACGTATAGTATAGATATAGATGTTACCATTAACCTTGACTTTGACTAGTATCAATTTTTTTTTATGAGTATATCATCTTTGTAGTTACGTGTGTTGTTAAAAACAAAAAATATGTAGCTTGATAAGAAAACAAACAAAATTCTTTAGTTACCGAAATTCAATGTTTCAAGATGAGTTTGGAGTCTCTATCGACTATTTCACCTCTATCAATAAATGCAAACCTTTTTTTTACGGAGTTAGGTATCTACGATAATTATGAGGGAGATGAATCAGAGTGAAGTATAGAAATTTTTGGTGTTATTTGAACAAACGATATATATATATCTTACTTGTACAGACAAATATTATACTCTGTTAGTCGTACCTTCTTTTTGCGTAAACCTTCACTAGCATCAAGTTGTTTCAACGAGAACAAATATTCTTTAGATATTTTTCGTAGTCTTCGCCATTGATCACCGACTGGCAGAAACAGCATGGAGTATTTATGATGATCAATGACGTGCGCAGTGTGGGGAACAGATCGACTAGCGAATGATTGATCATTGGTTTGAAAAAATTCTTTGGCTAGATCGGGTGATGAAACGACTATAGTTGTTATACGTCCTAGTTTAAGTGACATTAAAGGACCATAATGCTTAGATAGCGCTGCGAGAGAACAATGAGGTTTATCGCCTAGCTGTAAAAGGTTTCCGATTATTGGAAGTTGGTATGGCCCTGGCGGAAGCCGCGAGTTGCGGCGACTTGCGATAGTTGTAGTATAAACGAATGCTAAAATGAAAGAAATTAAGAGGCACAGGGTTGTGTGATCCATTTGTTTGCCGTTTGTGTGTCATTTGTTCTATAGAAGACATCCATTTTATACGTAATAAGCATGGCCTGTTTTATGTTCAAAAAAAAAAAACATGGCCTGTTTGGCCACATAATCTAATGTATGCAATAATTGCTAAATGTCAATGTATACACGTGTCACTATATTTTCCACAAAATATATTTTTCTCAAATTCTCCAAAGTATGTCTCTCTAAAACAATTACTGTATATATAATCTTAAAAGAAGTGTTAAACGACGTCGTTTAGCCCATTTTTTTTTAATTCCCGGTGGTTACTGTTCATCTTAAAATTTTTTTTTCCACTTTTTTTTTATTCCGGTGGTTACTGTTCATCTTAAAAAAAGTTTTTTCTAATTATTCGGTTACTGTTCATCGGCAAAAAAAAATTTATAATCCCCCACTTCTTTCGTAAAAAATAAGAAGAAAAAAAAAAAAAATCCCCTTTATCGGCCCAAAAAAAAAAAAAAATTTATAATCCTCCTCCCCTCCGGGCCAAAAAAAAAATCCCCTTTATTGAAAAAAAAAAGATTGTCATTTAATAAGAAAAAAACAAACTATTAAACATGAGACAAAAAAAAAAACCCGAAAAAAAAAAAAAAAACCCCCGCAACAACGCGCAAAAAATTAACGCCCGCAGCAACGCGCAGGTAATCTTGCTTGTAACAATAAGGAGAATTCACATTTGTACGACTGAATATGTCAATGATCTCCGAGTTGATAACTTATATAAACTATACGTTTTTTAAGGTTCTTAGTGACCACGCTCCTTGGACGTGAAAAACAAAACAGAGGCGAGGCCAAGAATTTTTGTTGGTTGAGAAAGGTCAAGTTGTGAAAATAATGCATAGAATATATATAGAAGGGGGAGATGATTTGCACACTTCTTAAAATGATTTGCACACTCAAAAAGTAGTGTGATTTGACATTCATACCCTTAGATCACTTTTACTCATGTCATCCTTGCAAGGGTATAAATGTCAAGTGAGTGTGCAAATCAACTCCCATAGAAGGGTCATGAGACCCCTCTTATAATACAAAAGTACAAAAGTATAACTTTCATTCCTCATTTGTTCCTCCTTTATTTAATTGTTTTATTTTTTTTTTTGATTCGATCCTTATTTAATTGTATAACATAGTTTATTTTCAGTTTTTGTTGCGTATTTTCTGACAGTTTAATATAATTGACTCGTCAAACTTAATAATTTTTGTTCCTCACTTTCCGTTTTACAGTTTTATAACACAAATAAAATTATAAAAAAACCTAGAATGCTAAAGGGGATATTGGCATCATTTTATGGGGGTCTAAATAACCACACCTATATAAAATGTTCATTTTAATGGCGTCAGGTTATAGTCGTCATCCGTCAGCTCGTCGGACATTGATAATCTTCCACCGCATTCGTAACCTCGTTGTCTTGACTACCTTCAAGGAGACCGTCGGGGTTTTATGAGCCGTAAAAACATTTTCAAAATTACACTTTATGGCACTTTTGGTGAAGGTGTCATGAAGCTGAAAATGTCTTTTTGTCTTGTTTCTTCTTTAAATCGAGTCCAAGTCACGTGTATTTTATCCAAGTGCTTCCCAAATGATTAAAACACAAAAGGAAAGGGTTAAGTATAATAATTGGGCATATTTACAAGATTTTAAGGGTTAAATGACTCGTGTATAAAATTACACTTCATCAGATTTCCCTACACTTGGAATTTGCTTGTCCTCAAGTTAATGAGCTTTTTCACATATTAAATAGTAAAGTCGGGGGCATTTAACTTCTATATAAATACTAGTTTATGCTCCAACCAGTCGTCACGTGTTATGAAAGCACTCATAAAATATATACATGATTATATAAATTATAGGAAAACGGAAAATTTCACCTCACTACTGTCATAGTTATCAATAGATTACCAATTAAGATTAGTTAAAGGATCAAACTCCACCTATATTGGTAATGCATTAGAATTTCACTATCAAAACGGTTTCTCTACAAAGTAGTTGTAATGAATAGGCGAAGGATATGAAAAAACACAGTCAGGGATAATATGGAATATTTTACTAGTGGCATGTTAATCATTCACAAAAATTACAAGTAAATAAAAGGCGTTGCTAAACTAAAACTCGATAAAACTCTAACAATCGTACAAAACTCTACATCAATCTCTTTCTTTTGTTTTCTCGATTCTTTCTTGACATAAACATTAACAGGATGATAGTCCGTATATTCTAAAATTTTTTTTTTGATTTTTCATTTTTTTTCTCTTTTTTTTAAAACACTTTTTCCCTGCCATCATTAATCTGCTAAAATGAAATAAATAATACATGACTCGGGATTTATATTGACATCTATACTTAAGCTTTTACATAACTCAATAATAAGTAACTAATGACCTGAATTAGAAGGATCAATAAACATTTAGTACATTAAGCGCATGAGGGTAATAATTTGACTCTTTGCCATTTTTCCATAAAATAAAATTACCATGAATCCCAATCGTCTCAATACTGTGTACACTACATAATGACTTGACTTAGCAACCATGTAATTAAGAAAACAATTAATCTAATGTTAAACAAATGTCATAACAATAATGTACTAAAATGAGTACTTACAAGTGGCTAAGGAGATTTGGGTGTAACATTTTAGTGGGTGTAAAGAATGCTCTTCAATAATAATTTGGAATTCATTAGAAAATTACGAGAACTGCAAAAAAACATAGGCTCAGAGGGGTGTACTATGGGTATCTCGCACTAAAAATGAGTGCATAGCAAGGGTGCGAGGTAGTTATATGATCAATGAGATCAACATAACTATAACAAATGTAAGCTAAAAACAAGGGTTATCTTAATGCCTCTTATCACTTAGTAAATCCTAATCACGCGAATGTGATCTCACTAGCGGTCTTGGGATGCATCATTAAAACAACTTCTAGAATCTAGTATACTACCGGTCCACTCAAGCATTTAAAATGAATGCTATATAAGGCGCTCCTCACAATTTGGGGGTAAAATTTTGAGTGTTAAGGTTTTTGTGCTAGTCATACAATTCCTATTCATGAGACGCTTCTAATACTTAGCTTCACCAATATATGCCATAATAATTTTTAATTTGGGCCAAAATTACCATGCTAAACTATGTTTTAGTATATTACACATCCTTTTAAGGACAAAGCAAATGCAAATGAATGAATAGTTTCTAAGCCTTTCATTATCCTCCCTACACTTGAATTGAACATTGTCTCTAATGTTCTAAAAGTACCCGTAAAACGAGAAAGGAAAAATAAACAAAAGTGAAAAGAAACTAGTACTCCCATGGTTTGCTAAATATGGAAGAAGAAACGTGATAAACTAACTAAATCATTATCCAAGAATCGTCCAAGTATAAATTCTAAGAACTCCAAGACTCTCCTCGTCCAATATAACTTGAAAATCTAAGACAAAAAACTATACCCGCAAAAAATCGACGAGAGATTATATACGAACTTGCATTATTAACAAAAACTAAATCCTAATAAAACGAATAAAGATAGAATACTTGTACTAATTTTAACGTGGCGTTCTACAAAAATCTGAAAAATTAAAAATTCTACTAAAATAAAATTTCAAAATTTCAAAAAATGTAGTTTTGTCTTTTTGCAGGTTTAACGCCGTCAGGTGCAATGCCTGACGCCGTCAAAAGTGACCTGACAGGTTGTGTTTTCGTTTTCTGGAAAAATTTCTTAAAAGATCCTATTAATAATTTTTTGAGAAGTTACTACATAAGTCACGGAAACAGTTAGTACAAATAAATGACTTAAACAAACAAACAAAAAATGTGAATTAATATAAATAATCTATTTTTACGTATTTGATTTGGTTCTTATTAACCAAATAAATCCTCCCTATACTTGTTTAATGCAAAGTACATTTAACATCATATTCAAGTGCATTAAAATATCGATTGACATGACTTTGTTTTGGCATTTTTTGTGGAGGTGAATATGACTTTTTGACACATTCTGACAACGGAGTTACATTAGAAGTAGAAGCTTCTGAAAAATATTGTTGTTCAAGAAAGACCTCTGCTTGAGGAACAAATGTTTCCTAAAGACTATTTAACTTCGCGTAATCAATTGGAAACATTGTTACTTTTTTATCTTGAACTTCCTCGTCATTTTTTTCTTTCATTTTCAATCGACTTTTTTCAACATCCTAAAGAATTTCCTCTGAATCATGAACATGAACATGCACTTTTGAATCACGAAGAGATGTAGCACTATACAACTTAGGGTTTTGTGTAATTGCCATCTGAAGACGATACGGATTTTGATACCCCAAACCACTTTTCAAACTCGGATCGTAAAAAGAATTTGGTTTAGGACCAAGCATATGAATTGTTTGAAGTGAGTGATCCACTTTATAAACAATTCTTTCATGATTTTTAAGTTTTGCTTCAAGTCGAAGAATATCATCAAGATACTTGTCCTCTTATTGTTTAAAATTTTCTTTCAAAGACTCACGTTCTTGTCGAAGAAGCGAAATATTATTTACTTCAATTGAACTATGAATTGTTAAATCGCGTTTTTCTTTTTAAAAACCTCAGTTTTTCGCTTTTCAACAAGAAATTGAGTTTGAATTTGATCCTTCAATTTATTTTCACGATTTAGAGCTTCATTATATGCAGGTTTATAATCATACTTATTTTCTAGTTTGTTTTCAAAAAACCAAACCCGTTGCTTATACGTCTCTAGCTCCTTAGAAAGCAATGCATTGGCCTTTTTAACATCTATGCTAACTTTTTGAGTTTTGGTAGATTCAATTTGCACATTTCTAAGCAATATTTCAAGTTTAGCACTTTGTGATCATGATCATGGTTATCTTGCTTAACATTATCACTGTTAATACCCTCACATGGATCATCAAATATGATATAACTATCAATCTGATCATCACCATATCTTAGCTTAATAGTTTCTTGTTGCTCATGATAACTTTTTTCATGATCACCCTTAGAGAATAATTCTTAAAGAAAGCTAGATGAAGGATCTTGTACCTCATCCACAAAATCTGAGTCATATGATGGTTCAACATCTAAGTCATTTGAAACCTTCTCAATGGGAGCCATCATAATACATGAAGCATTAAGTTCTTGGAATCTCAAACTTTTGGCTTTAGACAATCTCTAGCATAATGACCCTTAGCGTTGCAACTGTAGCACTGAAGCATAGGAGTATGGCCCGAATTAGTAGTTGTCCTGAATTTAGTAGTTGTACCTCGACACTCTCTGAAACTGTTATTTGTGCTTTACATTAGCTTTTTGAGCATACGCGGTACGTCCCATGACAATCCCAACATTCTTCGACCAGTGATTCTGCTTGCACTTCATCAATTCCCAACAATTTCTTTGGTCTTTTTGATTCATCAACCCGACCATCTTGAACTAAGCTTGTTGCGAGTATTGGCATTATGTTCTAAGGACAATTGTTTGTAGGTAGTTAGAAAAACGTTGTTAAGCATGATAGCCAAGTAGCGAGAAGCATCATGGAAGTTGTTAGTTTATACTCTTGATCATCATACTGTATGCGTATTTGTATGCCATTTGATGGTGTAGCATCATCAAAATCATCTCTGAAAGGGAGGGAAGAGTGTCACATAATAAGGCCGCTTGACTGAATGATTGAGTGAGATGGACGTTTCATATGTTTAATTAGACAACAGTGCCGAGGGATCATGTACTTTTAGCATCTCGTTTTGTTTTGAAGAATTCACGTTCACGTCGTTTTGCTTGTGGTTTGTAAGTTGAGTAGTTCACTAATGCTATCCCCACTTATTGGTAGTGGTCGTGTTTCGCTTTAACATGTAAATTCTGTTGTGCTCAGATTGGATCATTACAATTACTGATGGAAGTGAGTTAGAACTCTTTGTGTTGCATTAACTCATCTGTATTTGGTTTGGGTTGTTTTCAGCTTGTAGATGCAAAGGTCTAGGCTGAGGTGAGAAGGGTTTGACGGGCGTGGGGTAGGGCCATAATGTAGTGAGGGTGGGAGGTCGGGGGGTCTATTGGAAAGTCAGTCATCCTAGGGGGATAGAAGTGGATTCATTGTGGGGTAGGGGGTGGGGGGGAGTTCGAGAACTGACATGACTGGAGTTGTTGCTAAGAATATTTTTACCGGGGCCACGAAGAATCTGTACGTGGTGTAGTTGATGAGGGTTGAGAGAACATTTGCGTAGGGGGATTCACTGGGGGGGGAACGCAATCCCGCGCAAGGGTGCGGGGGTGTGATGGGGTATTTTATGGTGAGGGTGGGGCCAGGACATAAACTGGTTAGCGTTTGTGTGGAACAACGGGGGGGGGGCCTTTTGAGCATACGCGGTAGTCCCTGAACTCCCAACATTTCGACCCGTGATTCTGCCTGCACTACCAAAATCCCCCACATTATTTGTTTGAACATCAACCCGACCATCTTGAACATAAGCTTGGTTGCGAGTATTAGAATATGTTCTAAGACAATTGTTTGTTGGAGTAGAAAAACGTTAAGTGATAGCACGTGCGAGAAGCATCATGGAAGTTGTTAGTTTATACTCTTGATCATCACACTGTATGCCGTCTTGATAAGCATATGATGGTGTGTCATCATCAGAATCACTCACTGAAGGAGGAGGTGTCACATAATAAGCCGATGATGAATGAGAGCGAGATGGACTTTCATATGTATTAGCAATAAGTGGTAGAGGATCATGTACTTTAGCATCTCATTTTACTTTTGAAGCATTCATGTTTACTTCGTTTTGCTTGAGGAAGTCATACAGAAGAACACAATCAACCGAATGGAGATTGTGTGTTATCCGAACCATTGTGACACATTTACTCCATTTCGGTTGAAGTGAGTTGAGAAATTTGTGTTGATAGCAATATGTTTTGGTAATACCTCATGACGATCCATGTCATTCATCAGCCTTGAAAAGCGTTTATACACTGATTCAATAGATTCCCCAGCCATAAAGGTAAACTTATCAAACTCATTGCTCAAACGTGAATCTTTTTCTTGTTCACTCAAATTAGTCCCTTGCATCAACCGTCTCACACAATTCCACATTGTCTAGGCGGTTTTGCACACATCATCAGTGTTATATATGTCATTTGGTATTCCCAAAAGTATAAAATTCATCGCATCAATATCTACCTTAAATCATAACTTGTCATTTCCCTCAAGATCTTCTTCCTTTTGCAAACGTTTATGAGGTTGAACTATAGGATAACCCGTAAGATTCCTTGGGTCATTTATTTCTTTTATTTGATACGGACCATTAGCAATATAATCTTTTAGCATTTTCCCATACTCCTTTTTCTCGTCAATGTACCACATAAAGAGACTTGGTCACGGAACATAACTTTCCTTTTCTAGCATTGGTGGATGATTTTTTGAGCTAGCATCCACGATCGACTGTTGATGAGAATTTTTCATTTTATCACTTAGTATGTAAGCAATGCTAAACGGATCGTTTTTAGATGATAAAGACTAAATGTTATGAAATCAAAAAGTATATAAGAACGGTTAATCGTAAAAACTATTTTGTCTTTTCTCAAAATTCCGAATTGTAAATCTTTAAAAAATATTGAATTTTCAAATGAAGTTCGGGACCTAATTTGCAATTGAGGTTCGAAACTTAAATGTCTAATTAGGTTCGAATTCAAAATCTTAAATGAGGTTTAATTCCTAAATCCAAATGAGTTTTAAATCCAAAATTCCAAATGAGGTCCGAAACGTGATCTTTAAATGAGGTTCAATATTTGTATTCCAAATGAGGTTTGAAGTCAAAATCCCAATGAGATTCAAGCCCTTTATTTCAAACGAGGATTGATTTGTAAATCCCAGTTTAGGTTCGAATCCTTAATACACAAATGAGGTACGATACTCAAATCCCTAATGAGATTCGACACATAAATCCAAATGAGGTTTGAATTATTCTTCACAGTTGAGGTTCGACACGTGTGTAGCAAATGAGGATATTTAACGTGTACAACAAATGAGGTTCAAGATGAATATCTCAAATGAGGATCAATGAATTAAGAACCAAGAATGAGGGCTAATAACAGCTTCTAGACCTCGTTCATCATTCCTAATAATCAAATGAAATTTTGTAACCACTTTTAGACCTCAATCACAATCCCATGACACACCAAACCCATGTATCACAACAAATTCAATCTTAAATCCACTTTTTTACCACGTAAAACAAGAATACAATCCGAAATCAATCACTAATCACGTTCTATATTTCGAATTCGATCAAACATCAACAATTTAAGACCTAATTTGTACCAATCATCCACGTCGGGATCTAAATTGCAACAAACTCTACTGTTTCGATCAAAACATTGAAAATTAACGTATAAACTTCGTTTCTTTTCTACTATTTATTACTATATAACGTATACAAACTCAAACTCGTACAAATCGATCACAAATCACGTCACATAGTAAACTAGGACCTCGTTCATCCAAAATGACGATACGAACCAAATGATAACCAATTTTTTTGCGTTTTAAGCTTTTTGATTCACACATAATCAATCTAATCCTCTCCTAGCGAATGATACCACTTGTTATATGTCACTTTTGCATTGTATCACATGTATTATGGTTTAGGTTTAGTGAGAGTAAGTATAGAGAGAGAGTTATCAAATAAGGACTTTATGAAATGAGAGAAAAAAGAAGAAAATGAGGATTACAATGACTTCTCTCAATGACTGTAACAACCCGAGTTGCACGACGCATATGACGATAGCAAGTTCGACGTCATTATAATTATTTTGTGAGCTTTCATAAACAAACGTCGACATTTAAAATTTTAACTGCCGTAAATAATTATTTTCGTAATTTATTACTAACGGAAATTTAAAATATTTATTTTGATGTTTCGTGAATCACCGTTTGATCTCGCGTTCGTTAATCGTTCT
>BQNB010066179.1:1903-34660 GCA_026074375.1 Tanacetum coccineum
GTTTCCCTAGACGTTTATGCCAATGTAATATTTTATGGCTAGTTTTCTAGAGCCTAACGCGCACATCCATCAACAAGAAAAAATAGGAAACAAGAATTATAAACTATAATCATTTATACTCATTGGATCTGTCACAAACAACAAGATCTAATCAACTAATGACAAGTTTCATGCATTCCTAAATAAATACTAGCTGAATTAGCCAAGCATACTCAAACAAGAGAAATCATAATCAACAAAAAGAATTGAAGACATAAATTAAGATATAAGTGATAATCAAACCATTACAAGATGTTTATGGATTGAATTAGGTCTTCTAAGTTGCTGGAAAATCACCTACCCAAACCTTAGAATCAGACTTAGGGTTGGGAGCTTGATAAAAATAAAGTTATGAGGCTATATTTATAGGAAACCCCTAGGTCGGAAATCCTGACGCCGTCACCAAAAATCTCGATGCCTTCGTGCCATCATCTTTCACTAAGTTGTAGATTTTCTCACTGGGATCGCGTGGGCTATTGAATCGTCAGAATCTGAGTTCGTATGAAGGAGTTATGATCAAATCAATATCTGATACTTCGCGCGCAAGTGGAATAGTCTTCTTTATCTTGTGATGCCGAATCTTCTAGGGTTTCTTTAGGTTGGCTTCGTTCTAACGCCGTCGTCAAATCTCTGACGCCGCCGCTTTATAAATCGTGACGCCATCTTGTGGAACTCGCGACGCCGTCTCCACGCTCTGTATGCATGATTTCTTCAAAGGATTTGGTGTAGAGTCGTAGTCTTGTCCGTTTCTTCTCCAAATGAGCCCAAGTAACGTGTATTTCTTCCAAAAGCCATTCAAGTGCTAAAAACATGAAAACAAACGATTAAACACATAAGCTGGGCATATTTGCATGATTTAGGGGGAAAAGAGTATAAAATGACACCTCATTATCCACATTTGGACACCTCCATGTCTCCAAGATTCCAAATGGTAAGCTAACCCATTTTTCACTTGCACATGTGTATATATTATGCTTTGTTGCCCTTGTTGTCTTGTGTTTGCTTGTTGCTAGTATAGCAAAGAACACATTCGAAGGTGATGCTCTTGACCCATGGATCCCCGCCTTAAAACAAGGGGGAGCAACGATCTAGGGGAGCACATACAATGATATTAATTCTTCTCTTCTACAAAGATACAAACCTTCTGATAAAAGACCAAGATCTCGCCTTTTTGATTTGACAAAAGGGAGAGAAGGAAAGCAAAGCAAGCACATTTACAGAAAAAAGGAAACCTTACGAAAGCAAAAGAGCCATAGCATACATAAGGCTATGTTAGATTCTAGGTGAACACAATGTTCAAGCTTCATCAAATTATAAGGCCAAGATCAAGACGCGAACTTCATCAACGGCGGTCTCCATCTTCGCTACGTTTGTAATTTTATTTGCTTTACGAAATATTATTTGTCATCATCAAAAAGAGGGAGATTGTTGGTGCAACATTGACTATGATCTCCTTTACGTTTTAATGATGACAAATAAACATTCGTAAAACGTAAAATAACAAACCATAGCCTAAATTCGAAAAACCGGATATTCGCCTCTGGCGTGCTGGGCACGTGTCAGCGCATGGCCAGCGCGCCACTTGCGAAGTCCATTTTTACGGATTTGATTTTGTCTGTAACAACCCGAGTTATACGACGCGTATGACGATCGCGGATTCGACGTCATAATTATTATTTTATAAATTCATATGATTGAACGTCGACATTTAATATTTTATTTTTCAAGAATAATTATTTTTGTATTTTATTTTAAACGGAAGTGAGAAATTTTATTTTAGTCGATTTGCGAGTCAACGTTTGACCACGCGACCGTTAAACATTTTGGGCATCATAAATATTATGACACGCTCCAATTTATTTTATTTTGCGGGATTTATATTTTTGTCGGACTTTGTCATTTTTGTTCCTTGTCGTGAACCGGAGTCGCGTTTTAAAGTGTACACATCTTATTAAATGTTTTAAATTAAATTTAGTGTGACGGGAATAAAAATGGTCTCGGTAGTGTAATCCCGAGCCATGGTCGTCGGTTTCTATTTAAGAAAAACATTGGCGTGTCAAAAATCTAAACTGGAAAAGAGGGGAGGACTAAAGTTGTCATTTGATCAAAGTAGTGCAAGTATAAAAAGGGGGTTTTTACTTCCACTTTTATTCATTTTAACCAAATAAAACACACACATTTTTGTTCTCTCCTTGTCCTCTCCAAACCATCCGCCACCGCCACCATTTAACCACCACCACTCGCCGAATTTCAACATGCAATATGATCCGACTTCAAAATATTAATCCCCTCATCATTTCCTAAATATCCTACTAAAGAAACGCAACATGCAATGGGTATTTTGGTAGTTTAAGTTTGGGCCGAGTTTCGACGAGGTGGGTTGAAAAACACTAGTCCTTGGTGATAACTAAACATTGTAGCAAGTGAGTTTTGTTAAAAAGTTTGTGGTTTTGTGTTTTGGTTCGGTTCGAGTCTCGGCTAAGACGAGGGAGGAACATAGCGAGTCCGAGTTTGGTCCGACCTTGCTTATATAAGCTTTGTAAGTATTTTTAAGGCTTATGCTATATTTGTTTCCGTGATTATAACGATTATTGATTTTTGCGTGCGATGGAATTCGAGAATCTTGCGCTAGATTAGTTATGGTATTGAATGATTGGACGATATGGGTATCGTGTATAGGCTAGTTTAGACATGTTGCGAGGTGATTTTTGGGCCAAATATAGATTTTGGCGCGTTTTGTAAAACGCAAAACTGAGCAGAAACTTTGACACGGAAAACAAGGTTCGAGAAATTATAAAATTTGATTTTGGTTTAGAAAATATGATAGAGGGTACTTTTATGATCGTTTCGATATAAAGTGGGTCTCGTAACTCTTAAAAGCGAAGAAGTTACGACGAAAACAAGATTTGAAAACTTAAGAATTTTCCAACAGCTATTATAGTTTATTTAGGTGCAGGCAGATTCGAAAATGGACAATTCGAGCGCTTTCGAGTCCGTTTTAGCCTTCCGGCAAAACACGAAAGTTGTTCGGAATGTCGTTTTACTTTGCCGCGAGGTTTGTTAGTTTTAAAATCGCATTATAACGGGTCAAAACTGAAAGTCAAAATTCTGCACAATATTAAAAATATAATAAGTTCCAGCAGAAACTTGCAGGGGCATTTTCGTCATTTTCCTTCGAGTTTCAAGTCTCGGGTAAAACTAAAAAGTTGTCCGGAATGTCGTTTTGCATAAAATATCTTTAGAGTCCGAGTCGTGAAAATGTAATATAGCGGGTCGTTTTGGACGGGTCAGATCCAAGTAAAAAGTATATGTATTTATAAAAGTCAGCGTAAAAGTCAAACGATATTTTAATCAACGCTAATACGTAATAAGGGCGATTTCGATTAATAAAACGATATCAATTAATGTTCTTATGCAAGTAATTATTTTAAGATCATTAGTCGGTTTTAAAAATAAAAAGTCTAAAAATAGTAACTTTTGTAATATTCGGGATATAACTCCGATGATAGTAGTTATCAACTAGTTGGGCGTCAAAAGTTCGACGAGATAAATAAATACTTCTATAAATATAAATAGACGTCGGGACTTACTAAAAGTGGTAACTTTCCAAAAATATTAACTTTCTAAAAATAGAAAATTTCCGAAAATAGAAAGTTTTCAATAAAGTATCGAACGTGTAAGAAAGACAATGATACAAACTCCAACAATCAAAGTAAACTATTTTGTGATAATCAGTGGATGTTGCAATGAAACACATGGCTTCAAACTTTGCCAAACTGAAAAAGTTTGAAGGGGGTGGATTTTAGAAGATGGCATGAAGAAGATACACTCATGCTTTCTATATGAGTGTTGTTTAATGTGCTACACACCATGCCAAATGAATGGTGGTGAGAATCCGCACGTAGACAAGTAAAGAAGAGGGCCAAATGGACAATGATACATATTTTAGCAAAGGTTTATCCTCAATGGTGAATGTCTGATTCTTTATGTTTTGATGTTTACCAGAATGTTAAAACTCAAAAGAACTTATGGGATAACCTTGGAACGGCCAAAAATTTGGCTGAGGATGCCCTCAAGTAAGATTTCTTGTTAGTAATTTCACTAATTACAAAATGACTGATTCAAGACCAGTCATGGAACAATACAATGAACTTCTTGGAATACTTGAAAGGTTTACACAACACAAGATGAACATGGATGAATCTATTCAGGTTTCATGTATCATTGATAAACTTTCCCCTTCATGGAAAGATTTCAAGCACAGGGAAAAAACAAAAGTACGACCGACATTACACGTAAAAATAAACCAATAAAACACATAAAGAGGAATTAAACTCTGATATGAATGGTCAGTCAACTGCGCATTTAGAGTACCCACATAGCTCAAGGATAATGACAAGCCGCAGGCAACAATGTGTTGGACCTTCATTTTCAATATGGTAAGCATAACAACTCCTCCAAGTCCAATTGACAACAAGGAAAACTAACATCATGATACCAGAGCCTATCCTAACAAGAAACCTAGAAGTTACCTTATGAAGTGTGGGAAACCCTGGGAAACTAGAATGTGAGACCCTCAATGCAATACGAATCTAATAACCTTGGCTTCTTAAAAAGGAATGCAAAGCTAATAATGTAGGCATCATAGCCAATGGACAGACATGGAAGGGATCAGAGGATAGATCTTGCCAACCCTCTGAAAGGTCCCAGAGTATGTTCTATAAATCACATCAGATTATTATTCATATATGTATCTAGGCTACTTTGTGCAGGATGAAAGATGTTTGCTTGTGTTTGACTCCAGAGTAACTATGCATGTGTGCAAAGATAGATGCTGGTTCAAGACTTATGAGTCGCTGAATGATGGATCTATTCTTCACATAGGAAATGAGTCAACAGCCCTTGTGCATGGACGTGGTTATGTAGATCTTAGGTTTAGTTTTGGAAAAGTTGTTTCTTTGTTGAATGTTTTATATGTTCCTAATATAAGGAAGAATTTGATTTCAAGTAGTGTTTTGAATAATTGTGGTTATAAACAAGTGATTGAACCAAATAAATTTGTGTTATCTAAACATGGTGTGTTTATTGGTTTTGGTTATCTGAGTAATCATATGTTTAGGCTTAATATTGTCTCTGATAATATTGATCCATCCTTCATGTCAACCTCTAAAATGAATGATTCAATCTTATGGCATGCTAGACTAGGCCATGTCCACTTTAAGAGGATGCAAGATATGTCCAAGGATGGGTTAATCACTGCTTTTGACATGGACACTGAAAAGTTTCAGACTTGCATGCTGAATAAAATAACTAAGAAACCATTTCAAAATGTAAAACGTGAAACTAAAGTTTTAGAATTGATTCACAGTAATCTCTGTGATCTGCATGCTACTCCTTCATTGAGGAATAAAAAGTACTTTGTGACATTTATTGATGATGCCTCCAGGTTTTGCTCTGTTTATTTATTACATTCAAAAGATGAAGCATTAGATAAATTCATAAGTATTCAAAATTGAAGTTGAGTTACAACAAGGGTCTCTGATCAAAAGATTCAGGACTGATAGGGGAGGTGAGTACATGGATACTCTGTATTTTTAGTCTGTTGGCATTATCCATGAAACAACTGCCCCATATACTCCACAACAAAATGGTATATCTAAAAGGAAAAATAGAGTGCTGAAAGAAATGGTTCATTCCATGTTATCCTATTCAGGTCTGAGTCAAGGGTTCTGGAGTGAAGTTATGTTAACAGCTTGTTATTTATTAAATAGGGTTCCAAATAAAAGGAACAGGGTTACCCCTTATGAACTCTGGACTAAAAAGAAACCAAACCTGAATTATCTCAGAGTTTAGGGATGTAGGGAAGTTGTAAGACTCCCTAATCTAAAGCTAAAAACTTTGGGTGAAAGAGGCATTGAATGCATCTTTGTTGGATATGCTGAGCATTCCAAGGTTTTTAGGTTCTATGTTATTGAACCTAATGATTCAGTTGCTATTAACTCTATCATTGAATCAAGGGATGCTATCTTTGATGAGCACAGGTCCTCATTTGTCCCTAGACCAAGTTAGAGGTTCCTGGTAAAAGGAATTGAAGACTCTGGTGGTTCAGTGGTCTCTAAAAAGAGTTACTGTAAATATTTTTCAGCAATCTGAGCCTACTTAGGAAAAGTCAATATGCTATGAGTCCGAAGGATTTGGGGCCTGAATTACCATTATTACATTATTGAAGAATAATGGAAAAAAAAAATGAGTTCTCTACCAACACTCTTATTGCTTAAAGTAAGATGCATACCCCAAAACATTTGATAAAGCAATGAAGTCCCAAGATGTTGCTTTCTGGAAAGAAGCAATTAATGATGAGATGGATTCCATCATGGGCAATAACACTTGGGTGTTGACTGATCTACCTCTATGTTGCAGACAGTCGACGAAATGTTCGTAAAATGACGTAACTTCTAGGCTGTCAAAGGGATCTTCAAAAGAAAGCTGAAGTGTAGATGGAAACTGTTGCGAAAAAGTTTCAAGACAGACTCGTCCATTCGGGCTTATAAACACAAGTCAGGATAGACTACTTGTTAACTTATGCCTATTGGCACATAATAAGTCCATAAGATTGCTGATTGCTATGTATCAATCACAGTCAGAATTAATCATCAGATTAGATGTGAATAACAGCTTTCTTGAATCGGATACGGAAAGGAGGTCTATATGAAACCAACCTCTTGGCTTCCATCTTGCCATGCAATAAAAACAAGGTGTGTAAACTGTTAAGTTCTCTATATGGGCTTAACATGCACCTAAAGTCAAGGCATCAAAAGTTGATGAATTGTTTTGGCTAATGGTTATTTACTTAACCAAGCGACAATGTGAACTACCACATTTGTCTTCTGGGAAATGGAGTCATCATTTGCATATATTTAGATGGCATGCTAGATCTTTGGCACTGACCAAGGTTCAGGTGGATCTGACTAAAGGAATTTTTTATCATCAATGTTCTCTATAAAAAGACATAGGGAGGCCAGCTGTTATCACTGTATATAAGGATAAACATGAGAGTATGTATATAGAAGCCATTTCTTAGTCCTCATTACATAGAGAGGTTCTTAAGAAATACCTTACTCTGAAAGCACACCATTAGTACACCTCATAGATATTGTGAGAAGGATCAATGCCCAACAGAGGTCTGGCAGTATCGTCACCTGAGTATTCCAGAGTGAATTGGCTGCTTAATGTGGTTACAAGACTAGTACCTAAGACCTGGACATTGCATTTGGTGAGAGTGGACAAACTAAGTAGGTATCTAGTAATCTTGGAACTATACAGAGATAAGCACTCGCAAGCAATTCAGAAGTACTGAAGTACTTATAAAGAAAACCATGGACTAATAGATTAAAGTACTCTGGATATCCTATAAGTGTTGGAGAAGTTACAACTGATGCAACTGGTATCACAACACTAAAGAAATTCGTCTACACTGGCTGGGTATTTCCTTCTGTGGTGTCGCAATTTTTTTATGGTGATAAGGGTGTGGAAGTAAAGGTCTGCATAGGGTTCCAAGAAGCAAACTTATATCACTGGTTCTACAATAGAGTCTGAATTTATGGCTCTGGCAGCCGCTGGTAAGGAAGCTGAATGGTTGAAAAACTTGCTCCTTGAGATTCCACTGTGGGTCAAACCTATGGCACCTATTTCTATCCGATGTGATAGTGCTGCTACATTGTCAAAGGCTTATAGCTAGATGTACAATGGAAAGTCCAGACACCTACGTGTCAGGCATAGCATGATTCGTGAGCTAATCACGAATGGGGTGGTATCTATAGAGTTTGTGAGGTCTCAACAAAACCTAGCTGATCACTTGACGAAGGGTCTGGCTAGAGACTTGGTTATAAAGTCTGCTGAAGGGATGGGATTGAATTCCAATTAATTTGTTGAATGCTAGGACACCCAACTCCTTGCTGAGGAAACTTGGCAGCTGAGTTCAATATGGAAAGCTGAACATTCAGAGGGCTGAAGCACATGTTTACAAATCATCCTAGGGATGTGCTTGGAACCTGCTGAAAGGAGGATAAAGTTGCTAAACTTCTTAATGGTTAAATTCTTTGAAAAGTGCTAAGCAGGAGCATGAATAAAGAGGAACCACCTATGTAAATGTTGGGGTTTTGCCGCCTCATGGATCATGGACTTTGGGTCTTATAACATTTATGAATTGGATATGGACACATGGCTATGTAATAGTGTCAGGAGCATTTAAGTGTTTGAAAACTTGTGTGTATTTACCTTCAGGTAGTCAAATGGGTTGAAGGGTTCAATTCTTAGAACACGCTGATTCTCGAAATATTTTAACGGTATTTTACTAGAGATGGAAATTCAATTCCACAGAAACTTTTCATTTATCCACTTGTTTTGATTTAATTAATTATTTTCATGCAAAGGAATTGTACTAAATTAGGGAGGATTGTTGGAAATTTAGCTCAATTGTAGGGATCTATTCATACCGGTATCTGGGGATGGAGGTACGGAGTGTACACCTAGAGGTCTCTAAACACCCTGACTCAGATAGTATTTACAGGGAATCTAGTCGGCTGATGACTTCAGTGAGCTTAACCCTCTGTGAGTAACCTGGACTGAAGGATGTTTCATCAGAGGCTGATGGCTTCAGCTTTGTAACACACTGATGAGTAATCTGAAGGTTACCATCGAGAGTAATCCATCAGAGGAAGTAATCCTTAGCGTGTTAGACTCGTCAAGTTGTTCAGTATTGAACATCACGGGTATGCTCCTCAGTCGGGCTAGCTGATGCTTCAGAACATTAAATGAAAATCCCTCTAGATATAATTTAATGAACTTTTGTAACTGTCTTTGACACATTTCTATGGTAAGTATCTAATCCACACTTATACAACGATAAATATGTCATTACACCAATTCTAAATCCAAGGAATCTAATTATGGAAGAGATTATATCTCCTATAATCTCTCATAATTCCTTGACCAAGGACTTGAGTACTCTCCTATAAATAGGAGGTCACATACTACTTGTGAGATATACGATACACCACAAAATAACTGCGTGAAAACATACACATAAACATAAACACTTGGATGCGCTAGGTCTTGATTGTTGCCTCAAACAAGAACACACATTTGGTCTTATCCCAAGTAGATATTCGTGATACCCAATCATAGGGTCGAATAGCTTGCTTTGGAAAGTGATTACATGATTCCAAGTGATATCCGGTAGCCAATCTTGGTACTTAGCTAGGCATTGATTATCTTTACCCGGTTATGGGACATACACAAACTCCAACAGATTGTTTCGTAACTCCTAATAATGAATATTTTAGAGCCGATCGAAGTTTGGAAAAATTTATATATGTATAATCAGATACTAGAATTTTATTAAGGCTACGCAGAAAAAAAAACGTCGATTTCGAGCACTTTCGAGCCCGTTTTAGCCTTCCGGCGAACACGAAAGTTGTCCAGAATGCCGTTTTGCTTTTGTCAAGTAAATTTCAGAATTTAACGATTTGAAACAAAGAAGTTAGACCAAGCCGAGGGTTAGAAAATAAAGTATATATATACTAAAAACTGCGCAGAAACTTGCAGGGGCATTTTCGTCATTTTTCTTAGAGTTTCGGGTCTCGGCTAAAATTAAAAGGTTCACCGAAATGTCGTTTTACATCAGATTGCTTTAGAGTCTGAGTCGTGAAAATGTGATTTAGCGGGTCGTTTTGGATGGGTCAGATTTAAGGAAAATATACATTAAAAAGTCAAACGTTGACTTTTAAAAGTCAATTGGGTTAACATGAGACTTGTGTTTTATAAAGACAATAAACACTATTATTATTACGATCATGATATTTTGGGTTTGACGACTTTAATGAACGAGGACGTTTCTAAAAATAAAAACTTTATAATTAAGAACATATATGCATATAAGTATATAAGGAAAGGTATCGTCGAGAGTGTCATATTAATGGCGAGACTTGAATAGACGGTCATAAATTGAAAATAAAACGTTTTATGGACTAACACGTCCGAATGGTCGGACTTTATAAAAATAGTAACTTTCAAAAAATAGAATGTTTCCGAAAATAGAAATATTTTAATAAAGTGATACAACTTATGTTTGAAAGAAATATAGTATCTAAAGTATACTAAGTGTTAGGATCTAGGTCGCGCAAGATGATTTCTCATCACGTGTGTATTTTATACGATTTCTATCGTTGCGATGTACGCATCATTCGATCGTACTTTATTATATAGTAACCGAGCGACATAATTATAGGTCGCGATCGAGTTCGTTATCAGTGACGTTTCGTGATTGATTGATTATTGATCGTGGTCTTCGATCAAGGTGAGTTCATAGCCTCGCTTTTAAATGCTTTAAATGTTTTATAAACCCGCGAGGGGGATACACGCATGTTTTGAAAAATAGAACACAAGTAACATTATGTGTACTTGTTGTTGTTTGTTCTGAAAGGTGGAACGCAAGTAGTTAAACCTACTTGTTGTTGCTTGTTTTATAAATTGAACATAAGCAGTTTGATACATGCTTGATGTTGTGGGTTGTTCTAAAAATGGAACGCAAGTGTTTTGAAATGATAATATGATTTTATTGTCATGAGTTTATGCCTTTGACTGTGTACTCGTTAATTACCGAGGAGGTAAACGCTAAATGCATTAAATAGATCTATTGGGTTTGACAACCCTGTCCGGGGTATGAATCCGAAGGTGAGCACCCTGTAACGGGCATTTTGTATTGAGAAAGGGGTAGTGGCATACTACCCGGTCACTTATTTGTCTATCATGATAAATGTGCTAAGGTTCGGTACACGAGCTCATAAAAGTTGGAAATGTGATGTGGCTTGCCTAGCTAGCAAGTCATACATGTTTTTGGTGGAACCAAACTGCGTTCTAAGGTTATAAATATTTTGTGGAACCTATATGTTCTAATTGTTCTTGAAAACTCTATGAATTCACTCAACCATTGTGTTGATGTTTTTAAGGATTGGAACTCGGTGAAATTTTGTACATTCGATAATGTGATTTTTAGAAAATGAGTCATGTTATGACTCATTTGAAATATATTTTCTAAACTAGTTTGGGACCTTGTAACTCTGATTTTCTTTTTAATTAAATCGAATATGATTTTGATTTATAAACGTCTCTTTTGAAGTCGTTTAGTGTGACTCGTGTGCATGTATTATGAAGTTTATGTATATGATATTTGAGCATTTAGGAACACTACAAATGAAGGTATGTATATGAAATTTGAGGGGTGTTACATTGTCGGCCTTCCTCTTACCCGACACATGTGGAAACTTCAATAAAGGTATGTATATGATATTTGAGCATTTAGGAACACTACAAATGAAGTTTAGACCTAGAAAGGAGCAAATATAAATCCTTCCGTTTTTACATAAAACTCCAACTTAAATCTTTTATCAAACGCCTCTAGCCAAGGCCGAAACATCTTTCTAAACCTAATATGATCATGCTCTCAACATACCAACAAACAAAAATAATCATTTGACCTTGCTCCGAATCTACGATGATCTTAATCATATAACGAGCATTACTCCCATTTTGGTCAAACCAAGTCAAAGGCCACTTTGCGTAAATGCATCCTTTCCCGCTATGGGATATGCTTTACTTACGATGCAAAGCACTTAGCTTATTTTCATCATAATGATTAATGATCGAATCCATTGTTGCTCGGATTCACAATTGATCCTAATCATGTAACGGGTTTGACCCCTTTATTGGTCAAAACAAGTCAAAGATCACTTTGCGTAAACGCATTCTTTCCCGATATGGGATATGCTTTACTTAAGATGCAATGCACTTAGCTTGTTTGCATCAAGATGATTAGTGATCCTAATCAATGTTGAATTATCTTAGATTAAAGGCCCTATTCAGCGTCACAGAATTGAGTTTGCTGTTATTATGGAAGTTTATTATACTATGACTTTCTCACTTCTTTAACCTTAAATTTTTTCATTACTCCATTCCTCACATGTACATGTCTTACTTATTCAAACACTCCTATATACCCTATCTATTTAATCTTTGTTATTCCTACTTACCATACAATATGGATTTCATCTCCTTCTAACAATTCTTATTACTAAGACATCCCATAAGCACATTGCCTACTATTTCTTTCTTAATGCATGTGTTATTAACCCATATCATTTCCTTTGATTAATCCATTAACTTTCTCTAACTCACTCTTACAACACACTAATCCTTATTAACTTCATTTATTAATCCTCTTTAAACTTATTTCAATACAAACCAACCTTCCCACTCATTAATCAGATTCCTCACATAATCCTTCACATCATTGTCAACTAATTTTCCTTAACTCAGGTTCTTCTTGGGTTCCCTGTGTACTTTGTGTATCTAACATTCACTACCAAAATCTTCATGTCATTTCAAAATAGTCGCCATCAAATTATTAATATTTTTCTTCTTCTCCAACACAATTAATACAATTCAAATTACACATATACACACTTCTTCTCAACCCTTGATCAAGACATATCATCAATCCAACTTCCTACACTTCTATCTTATCAACCATTGGATTGTTTCTCAAACAAGCATAATAAACACACTCCCATCTCTACTCTTGATTATGTCATCTCATCAATCCAAACTCCCTCATTCTATTCTTAACCCTTGGATTTATGCTACATCTCAAACAAATACAAACCATCTTCTAAACAGTCTTTACTCACTTACATAACAAACATAACTCTCTTACAAACCTTGATCATGCCACTCAACCATATGTATACCTCTAATCTCAACCCTCCATTTAAAATGAGCTCAAGAGGCTCCCTTTTATCTTATCATGTCACTTCATGACAACTCATTGCCAACCTATCTACAAATCACTTCTCTTATCCAACATGTGGTTAATTGAATTTAAAATTCAAATTTCAAATTACTTTCCCCTCTTTCTCAACAAGCAAGGAATATTCCAAGAATAATCTCTTGGTTTGTAACTAGCCCTTCTAACCCTTAGTTGTATCCCAACTAGGCTAGTTACACATTTGAAGAATACCCAAAATGCCCCTTTCGATAATTCTTTTCTATCTCTACTTTATCAAACAAGCAAAATACTTTTAATACTTCACAAACATTTTATCAAATGGCTATTTGAGTTGGTTGAGCTTGAGCATAAGAATTATTGAAAGGTCATAGTGTGAAGTACAATCAGGGGTTTAACAAGTGCGGGTATTTAAAACGCCAAAGTCCCAAGGAAAAACAATTGCGGGATTCTGGAGTGCTGGCCACGCACTGACGCGTGGGTAGCGCGCCAGGTTCGAATTGATTTTCCCAAATTGAGACTCTTGGCCTATAAATACCCACCCTTGGCCTTTGTATTCTTCATCTCTTACAAACATTCTTTCCTCTCTATTCTCTTCTTTAATCCTCTAAGTCTAAACATCAAAGTGTTCTAATCTTCTCATCTTATTATTCTATTGAAGTGAACACATCTCCGCAAGAAAGCCACACAAGTACCTAATCCATACTTGTGTGTTTTGTCGAGGGTCTTCTTTCTCATACACTTTCGATTAGAATAGAGTCTCTAGGCTAGGTTAGGACTTGATTTTTAAATCAAACTATCTTGCATTATTAAGTTGTAAGGGAAGTCTTGTATTCGTAGGATCAATCCTAGATCATTGGGGATCTAGTTGGGGTTTGATAAGCTTCCAAGGGGAAGGCTTTTAGAGTTATTGGTTAAGTCGAATCATGGGTTCTTAGGGGTGGATTTCGAGTGCAGAAATACCATAGATAGTAACTCTTCTGTGTGAGCGCCAAGCTTTGTTGAAAGTCAGTGGTGTTAAATTGTAATACGGTTTGTAGTCCACCATAAGGATTATACTAGGAATAGTATTGGTGTCGTGGATTCTCAATTGGACGTATGGAAGGAGTAAACCCCCTTCCTGTACCAGTATATATCGTTGTGTCTCTTCTTTTCTCTTCTTATCTCTATCTACTTATTGTTCACTTTGCAAAGTAGATTAATACACCACTCAAATCTTTCAAGACTTGAAGTTTTATAAACTTCGAAGAAGTTAAGAAAACCATATTCACACCCCTCTACGGTTCTACAAAGGACTAGAAAGTACAGGAAATAACTTAGTTGTTGTTGTTAGGGATGTTTATGTGTTTGTTGTAAGTTTCACATACGTTACAGACTTTGTGGTATTAGAGGACATAGGGGAATTTATTGTAAGTGATATGACATATGTTGTAATAGGAAGACCCTTTAGAGTTGTTACTCAATTAGAATACGATTGCGTTAAGGGTTTAATCTCATTCAGTAGGATCTTTGATACTTACATCTTTCGGACGCCTCGCACTATACCTAGACTAAGAAACTTTGCATGGAGTAAGGTCCCACCTATACTAGTACTTAGCCAACGGGATCTAATGAGCGGACTTAGATATCCCTATGAGAAAAATAAGTTAATGTACAAAAATTGTTTGAATCTGGGACCCGAATACCAAGTGGACGAGAGTATGAAAGAATGGGTCACCCGCAGGCATTTGAGCCTGCACGAAGTCACGTAAGGACGTGTGACTCCTTGTCTAGCTACAAGACTCGTTAAATAAACAAAAGCACTTATTGGGAGGCAACCCAATTCTTTTAATTTAATGCATTTTAGGAGTGTCTTGTGTGTTTTGAGTCTTTATTATTTGTTTTTATACGAGGCGTGCTAAACCCGTGCGTTGCATCGGGCTTGGTTTTTGTGCAAAATCTGAATTTTAATAATTAGTGTGGAGTATATGAGCATATTAGGATGAAAACGGGTTGGTTACCAATGTAATCATGTAAATGCAGGTAGTTGTTTGTGTTTGTGTGTTATAGTACAAACGTAGGAACCACCGAACCACATAAAATATTTAGAAGATTTAAAGCATTAAAATTATACTTTTGGTGCCTTGCACCTTTTGACCCATTTGGCCCGTTACCTTATACGATGTTCTTTTACCTATTTATATAGTTTAAACAAAACTTAAATCGACCCAATCATACTTAAATGGGCTTAAATTCCCACCTCTACTTGATATGTTAACAAAAAATGTTTATCTTATTCAACTTACATTCGTTTCTGAAGTTTTTGGAATGTTAATAAGCTGCATGGTGTGTGACTGCAACATACGGCTGAAGATATTAGGCACCTGGAAAAGGGCAAATGTTATCAATTCAAGCTTAAATGAAAGTTCGAAATGCAAAAAACTATAAGACATTGTAGCAATAAAAATGGCTACTTAATGAGTTGTACTATTTAGTTAGATTGACTTCAGATGTCAAAAGAGACAATTTTAGATGATGTTGATGAGGCATGGACCCTTAACCTATTTTATTCTGGCTTAATTTGTTTAATATCATAGTTAGTTGAACCAAGTATTTACTTTCAAGTTAATGGTTTATTTAATTTTGAGAAATCGGAATCATGCTTTCACTAAACATTATAACATTATCGAACAAATTAATATTCCTAAATAAGAAAATCTGATTGTTTTCAATCTCATAAGTAGGTATTCTGTCTCTTGAGACCAACAACATATGATCTTAGAAATCAATCATTTTAGAGTTTTTTCTACATTGAATATAAGGCCAATATATTGACTGAAATGAACCACAATAGGAGCTATTATGTAGTTTAGGGTAAATTGCTTTTGGATGAAAAATTTACATTTTATATCTAAATGGAAAAACTTGTCGGCAGGAGTAATGAAAAAAGTAAATAGGTTTGGCCTCAGAAGTCAAATTGACCATCTTATATTAACTATTTAGTTCTCTTGAGGTTGGATTTAGTTAATTATGTAATTGTAATAATGCAGGATGAGTTGGAACCTGAAGAGTTAGAAGGAGATGAGTTGGAGGAACAGCTTCTACAGCCACCTGCAGCGCCAACTTATCTGCCATCTGGAAGACAATCAACACGTCCTGCTCCCCGTATGAACACTGTTGAGGAAGATGAACTTGCTGAATTGCAAGCTGAAATGGCACTTTAAAGGTAAGTTTCTTGTTTGAGTCGATTAATTATTCCTCATATACATCTATTTCCATGTTGATTAAAACTCGAATATGTAAGTCGCATAATAGATAGAACGCTACAGAATTGAATTAATATATTTAGAGCTGAATGATAATGCTTGCTGGATTCATGAGGAGTTATACTTGCATTGTACTATTATTAGAGTGATATTTAGCAGCATGATCGCTCCGTGTGCCAGAATAGGCATATCATTTACCTTGGTCACTATGGTTTGTATTTTTATTACTTTGTAACTGTAGTTTACCTCCATTAAGTTAGGGATGACAAAGTGGGTTGTTCAAGCTGACTGGGTAAAGGGGTCAAAATGGGTAATATTTGGTACTGCTTGGGTTGACGCGTTTGTTTAATAATTTCTTTTCAACAGTTAATGCTATCATCAATATGCATACAAAAGTGTACTTGAATTATTCTTCAATATATTTCTAGTTTTTTTTATAAATTTCTATCATCAACCTACTCAAACTTTGTTGCTATGACAGAGAGTGTAATTGAACTTTTATTAGAAAGCTGAAAACTATTTACCATAGGGACTGCACCGGTGACAACTGTAATAGAAGCTGACTTGAGACATGCACGAACCCCCTCTGCAAATTATGTAACCTATGGTCAAAATCAAATTAAACTGGGTAAATTTTGGTACCCAAAATATCTGTCACATAAAGAATCAACCTTTTTTAATGAAGACTTTGTAAGTCATGTGCAAATATTACAAATTGTTTATGCTTATCTAAAATTATACAGGTACCACTAATTACACAGCCCTGATCTACTCAAGCATTATAAAGAGAAATCAAACCAATACTTTAGCATAATCATAATCTACAAATCTATAGATAAATCAAAGAAAAAAAAGAACATGAGAATTCCCAATTTGTGTCGTAAAGTTGACTATAAAATTTAGCCTCTAACTTAAATTGTCATACCATATAACACCCCCATTTTTGACATATAACAGCGGAAGCTAATATGGGGTATTATTCCATAGTACAACAGTCATAATCATAGAAAATGACTCAAAATAGATGTTTTTAAAAGATAAGTTATCATTCATTATTTCATCAGAGTTTTTACAAACAGAGGTCCCAAAATCTACATGAAAACATAAAGTTTGAATGATAACAGTTTAGCCATCTTCAAGTCCGTGCCACTCCATGCCATAAGTTGATCAATTTCTTGAGATAAACATGCTAAAAAGTCAACACAAAGGTTGAGTGAAATTCATAGGTTTATGTTAAACAGTTTGAATACAAGTTTAATAGTGGGTTACGTTGTTATATACCCATAAGTGTTATAATTGCAATGAGTACAATTATTATAGAAAACAGTATATTGCCCTAAGCTCATGCACCAAGACCTTGAGATAATCAATAATCATAATAAGTTTGCTTCCCAATGGGTACCTTTGCCAATACACCGATATTATTAGTGTTTTAAATGTAAGTGCATTGCATTTGGTTACAGAAAGTATAGGTACACCAAACGGGGAAGCTCAGGTCCCAAATAGATCTATTCAAAATATTCGCTACGCTTACTCGAAAAAGTAATTATGATTCATGATAGTGAGGTCTTATGGCAAAATTAAGGATCTTATGGAATAATATTCAGGATAGCATACTGTTGGAAAAAATACTCGTATTCATGGTTTATAGCATGTATCCCCCTCGCGGGTTTATGAAAACATTAGAAGATTTAAATATTGGCGAGTGCTGATGAATCCACCTTAACAGGAGAATCTGATTGATGGCAAAAATATTAAGTGACGTAACGGGCTTCGTCAGCAACTGGAGGTAATATATGTCAGTCTTTAGTGTGATTGGTTTATGTTTCAATACTTTTATAAAGTTTAAAACTTATTACTTTGATTTATTTTATTTATGGGAAATGTATTGTATACATTGTTCGGGCATCATAATTCAGGGTAGTAGAATACGTTTTAAGGAGCCTGGAACTTTAATTCGTAATCCAGCAAACTCGTTAAAAGTTACCCAAATGAAACTCCGTTACATGAAGCTCCCTTAGAACGTGAATACGATAGATTTTAGGTTTCTTCAAAAGTTAGTCGATGATAAATTACGTTAAAATATATAACGTAATGGTTCTTATTATGCGCCGATTGATAGATTAATAACGATCTAATGTGTCGGGTTTTTATATTATTAGTTTTTTTAATATATTATTATATTATTTTTTTAATTTATATAAATAATTTTATATTTTATATTTTCCAGTTTGTATAATGGCAATTTATACCTTGGTTTATAAACGGTTAAAGAGTTTAGTCCTCTTTATAATTTTTATATTATATAATTTTAAACCTTTAACTTTAGAATTGGAAAGATAGGCCTTATAGTTATAATTCTTTTGGTAATGTAATGACATTTTAAGACCCCTTTAGTTTTAAGGTATAAAGCGTACGAGGTTTATTACCTCCTCTTGCATGAAAATTATTGTTACAAATCAAGGCCAAAAAGCATGCAGCTGTGGGTGGGGGGGTTTTTGAGTGGTGCTGGGTCATGGCGGATTGATTTAGTTGCGTAATTGTTGATGGAGCTTTCGGGTTCATAATGTGGAGTTTATAGTGGCGGTGTGGCTGGTGGTGGGGGGGGGGTTTGGGGGGGAGGGGGGGGGGGGTGTGGGGGGTGGGCGTGGGGGGGGGGGGGACGGGGGGGGGGGGTGGTGGGGGGGGGGGGGGGGGGGAGGGGGTGAGTGGGTGGGGGGTGGGGGGGGGATGGGGGTGGGGTGGGGGGGGTGGGCGGGGGGGGGGGGGGGGGGGGCGGGTGGGGGCGGGGGGGGAGTGGAAGGGGTGGGGGGGTGAGGGGGGGAGAGGGGGGGGGTGAGGACTGGGTGAGGGAGGTGGGGGTGGGGTGGTGGGGTATAACCAGGGGGGGGGGGGGCGGGGTGAGGGGTGGGGGGGAGGGGGGGTGGGGTGGGTGGGGGGGGGTGCGGGAGGGGCTGTTGGGGGGGGGAGCGTGGTGGGGCGTGTGGGGGAGGGGGGGGGGGGCCCGGGGGGGGGGTAGGTGTGGGTGGGTGGGGGGGGGGGGTGAGTGGGGGTGGTGGAGGGGGAGTGGGGGGTGGGGGGCGGAGGGAGTGGGGGGTCGAGGGGGTGGGGTGAGGGGTGGGGGGCGGGTGGGGGGGGGTGGGGATTATGGGGGGGGGTGGAAGCGTGGGGTATAGGGGGGGGGGGGGGGGGGGGGGGGGGGTGTGGGGGGGAGGGGGGGGGGGGTGGCGGGGGGGTTGAGGGTGTCCGCGGGGTGGGGGGGGGAGGGGCTTGGTTTGGGGTGGAGGGGGTGCGTGCGTCTGTGGGTGGGGAGGCGGTGGGGGGGAGTGGGGTGGGGTGGGTGTAGGGGGGGTGGGGGGGGGGGGTGTGGGGGGGGGGGGCTGAGGGGGGTATGAGAGGGGGTGGGGTTGGGGGAATAGGTGGGGGTTGGGGGGGGGGTATGGGATGGAGGCGGGGGCGGGGCGGTGGGTGGGGGTGGGGGGGGGGGGTGCGGATTCGGGGCGGCGGGGTGGGGGGGTGCGTGGAGGGGGTAGGGAGCGTTGGGGGAGGGGGGGATCGGGGTTTTTTGTGTTTTTTTTTTCTTATTTTTTTTTTTTTTTATTTATCTTTTTTTTTAGTTTTTTTTATTTTTCTCTTTTTTAGCCTTTTTTTTTTTTTTTTTTTTTTTTGTTTTTTGTTTTCTTCTTCTTTTTTTTTTATTTTTTTTATTTTTTTTATTTCTTATTTTTATTTTTTATTTTTTTTTTTATTTTTTTTTCTTTTGTTTTTTTTTTTTTTTATTTTTTTAATTTCTTTTTTTTTTTTATTTTTTTAGCTAGAAGAAAATCAAAACGGGTCGTTTTTAGGGTTTTAATAAAAAACGCATGGGTTTGAGGATTCAAGGCTTTAACAAGAGTTCATATATGATCTTAAGAGTATTATGAACATTCTAATACATATTATAAGCTTATTGAACAAGATTTTGAGCTTACTTAGAAGCTAAAATGTGGTCGAATGGGGTTTGTGGGTTCGTCACGCCTAGTAACGGGACCTTCAAGGGTTACTCTCTCTTGATTCTTGGCTTCTATTAAAATCTTAGGGACTTCTCTTGACCGTTCTTGGTCTGACTTAGAGCTCCATTTGAGTGTATGATGAAATTTTAGGTGTGATTGAAGAGTGTGTGTGTTTCGGCTATATATAGAGCTTAACAAGCCTTAGTGCCTAAGTTTATGTGTTTGATTAGTGGTAGGATACTTTAGGTGATTCATGGAAGCTAGTATGATGAGTCTTGAGAGCTAGGAGTGTAGATTTGATGGTGGCCCTCATTTTCCAAACTCTTAATTTCAAAGTTTATTTTTGAGGGTGTTGGAGGGGGTTCGTATAAGTACCAAGAGGTGCAAGGAGGTGATGAGATAAAAATAGTCTTGGAGATTAAGGGTGGTGATAGAGGTGCTTGTAAGGTGCTAGGGTGGTGCTAGTAAGGTCATGGTGGTGAGGTAATAGTGGTGCTAGGGTGCTAGGTTGGGTTTAAAATGGGTCAAAATAAAAGAAACGGGGTGCCGGGTTAGATTTAGTTTTGACTTAGGGTTTTAGACTTTAAATTCGTATATTATGGTTAGGATTAGGGATAGATTAGGGTTTAGGATTAAGGTTAGGACTTATATTAGGGTTTAGGATTAAAGTTTAGGGCTTAGTTTTAAGGTTTAGAGTTTAGTTTTAGGTTTAAAGTGAAATTAGGGTTTTAGGGTTTCGTTTAGGGTTTAGGGTTTTAGATTAGAGCTTTAAGACAAATTAGGGTTTAGATTTAGGGTTTAGAAGTCATCCATTAAGTGCTTGTACCTTGTGCTAAAGTGATGGTAAAGTTTAAACATGATTTAGGAGCTTAAATAACCTAATTAGGTTTTTAGGCATAATTAGCTTGTACATTATGCTTTAGAAAGTTGTAACTTGATTTAGGAGGGAAAAGATATGCAAATGTTGTGTATTGATACTTGTACACTTGCTTTAAAGGCTTGTACATTTATTTTATATGTATACATTACATATAATTAGGGTTTAGATGTAAACGTTAACGTTTAATGCTTGTTTTGATTAAATTTTGAAAAGTACGTTAAATGATTAATGTACTTGGTAAAAATGTTCATTAAGATCTTAGACTTGACTTATTAGGATGTTTTACATGATATAAAACATAGATATAGATGGATTGGTTAGAGGTTGCGTATGCTCGTTTACTTAGAGATGCAAGTTTACGTTGCTATTAATGAGATAAAGCCAAAATTAAAAATTTCTCTGTAAAAAGGTGGTATATATAATAGATGGATATTACAATGCATCTAATTTAATAGATGGATAATTACATTGATGAAAATTACGGGTTGTTATAGTCTCCCTCCCTTAAAAGAAATCTCGTCCCGAGATTTAGTTGGATGCCGCAGTGATGTTTGAAAACAGATGTGGATACTTGGCACGAATTTGATCTTCGCGTTCCCACGTAAATTCTGGTCCTCTTTTAGAGTTCCATCTTACTTTGATTAAAGGAATACGACTTTGTTTCAATTGCTTGACTTCTCGATCCATGATCTTCATTGGTTCTTCCACAAAGTTGAGTTTGTCATCAAGCCGAAGCTCTTTCATTGGAATGACAAGGGATTCGTCAGAAAAGCATTTCTTTAGATTAGAAACGTGGAAAGTACTGTGGATATTACTGAGCTCTTCAGGAAGCTCAAGTTTATATGCCACCGGGCCAATCCGTTCAAGGATTTTGAAAGGTCCAATGTACCGGGGATTAAGCTTTCCACGTTTTCCGAATCGGATGACACCTTTACGAGGTGACACTTTTAACATAACACGATCTCCAGCTTGAAATTCTAAAGGCTTTCGCCTTACATTGGCGTAACTTCTTTGTCGATCTCTTGCAGCTTGCAAGCGTTGTCGAATTTGCATTATCTTTTTAGTGGTTTCATGGATTATTTCTGGTCTCGTAAGTTGAATAACATTCTCCAACCTTCGGCTCCCAGGACAACAGGTGATCTGTCTTTTCAACCATATAAAGTACATTAATGGTGCTGCCTTAATACTGGCCATGGTAATGTTATTGTAAGGATAATTATACTAATGGTAAAGTGTTTTTACACATTCCTTTTCACTAAAATCTATAAAACTAGGCTTCGAAGCATGTACTTAAGTGTTTGGATGGTTTCTTTCACCTTTGTCCATCAGTATTTAGGATATTTGCCGTACTCATGTTCTAATTGAGTACACAAAGTACTTGTAATGATTGCAGAATCTAGATGCGAACAATGTCTGTCTTGATCAGAGTATGATAGAATATTGGAACTCCATGCCGGGAGACATATTTTTTTTATTAAACCCTTGTAAGGGTTTTCCATACTATATGTGCTGCGGGTTAGGATGAAATGTGCGGATTTGGTAGGGCGTTCGATAATGTTCCTGATTGGGTCCATGCCGTTTGATGGTTGGTTTTGGGTAGTTTTATGATGAATATCCATTGCGTTTTATCTACCTATTCCACATAGGAAGCGACTGGGGGGCCCCACCAAACCCCCCACCAAACCACCACCCCCCCCCCACCAAACCCCCACCCCCACACCACCCCACCACCCCCCCCCCCCCCCCCCCCCCCCACCCACCCACCCCCTATTGTGACTTAGTAACTGGATGGCTTCTGAGATTCTTCTTATCTCTAGAAACTGTCAAACATTTGCCAACATATTCAGCGATGATTGCCATCATGTTAGGCCACCAATAGAGTTTCTTTAGATTCACTGACACATCTTTGTAGGTTGTACCAGTAAGCCGGATGGCTTCTGACATTCTGCCTTAACTCTAGAACATGTCAAACATTTGCCAACATATTCAGCGATGATTGCCTTCATGTTAGGCCACCAATAGAGTTTCTTTAGATCCTGATACATCTTGTCAGAACCTGGGTGAATGGAATACTTTGATTTATGGGACTCATGCATGATCAAGTCTCTTAGATTACCAAAGAGTGGTAACCAGCTTCGGTTTTTAATACAACGAGTTCCATCAGGACGTATTTCAAATGTTTTGTCTATTCCTCATATGTTTTCAGCCTTGATGTTTTCTTCCTTGAGTGCTTCAGTTTGAGCTTTGAGAAATTGTGATGGTAATTTTGGATGAATGGTCATAACTAATGATCTAACTCGAAGTGGTTTGATTCATTCCTTCCGGCTTAAGGCATCTGCTACGATATTTTCCTTTCCAGGATGGTAGCGAATTTCACAATCGTAATCTGTAAGCAATTCTAGCCAACGGCGTTGTCTCATGTTCAACTCTTTCTGACCAAGGATATGTTGAAGACTTTTATGATCAGTGAACACAGTATATTTGGTGCCATACAAATAGTGTCTCCAAATTTTAAGAGCGAACACTACTGCTCCTAATTCAAGATCATGAGTGGTATAGTTTTCTTCATTAGGCTTAAGTTGTCGGGATGCATATGCAATAACCTTCTCTCTTTGCATTAACACCGCTCCCAGACCTTGATGGAATGCATCACAGTAAACAACAAAATCGTCATTTCCTTCTGGTAATGCTAAGATTGGAGCTTCACATCGCTTCTGTTTTAGCAGTTAGAAATCCGACTCTTGGTCTTCGCCCTAGATATACTTCTTGTTTTTCTGGGTTAATTCAGTCAAAGACTTTGCAATCTTCGAGAAATCTTTGATAAATCTCTGATAATAACCGACAAGTCCTAAGAATTGACGTATTTCTGTGGGTGTAGTAGGAGATGTCCAATTCTTAACTGCTTCAATCTTGGCGGGGTCAACATGAAGTCCTTGACTATCAATTAAGTGTCCAAGAAATTGCACGATATGAATCCAGAAATCACACTTGGAGAACTTGGCATACAACTTCTCTTTCTTGAGTAATTCTAGGATTATTCTCAGATGATTTGCGTGCTCTTCTTTGTTATAAGAGTAGATGAGAATATCATCGATGAACACTATCACAAATTTATCCAAGTATGGTTTACACACACGATTCATGAGATCCATGAATACAGCAGGTGCGTTAGTTAAACCAAATGGCATTACTTGAAATTCATAGTGTCCGTATCTTGTTCTAAAAGCAGTCTTAGGAATATCTTCATCCCTGACTCTCAGTTGATGATAGCATGATCTTAAGTCAATCTACGTGTAGGATCACTCGAACCTTGAAGTTGGACAAATAAGTCATCAAATCCTGGGTAATGGGTAACGATTCTTTATGGTAAGTTTATTCAACTCCCGATAATCGATACACATTCTGAAAGATCCGTCTTTCTTTTTGACAAATAATACAAAAGCTCCCTGGGGTGAAGTACTTGGTCGGATAAAACCTCGGTCTACTAACTCTTAAAGTTAGTTAGATAGTTCTTGCATTTCTGAAGGAGCTAATCTATAAGGTGCTAGGGCTACAGGTGCCGCTCCTGGAATTAGATCAATTTGGAATTCTACTTGGCGAACTGGGGGTAGGCCAAGTAGATCTTCAAGAAAAACTTCTAGAAATTCTCTAACTACTGGGATTTCTTCTAGTCTTTTCTCGTCTGACTACTTTTCCATTACTTGGATTACAAAAAATTGACAACCTTGGGATATATACCTTTCGGTTTTTATACAGGATATGAGACTTAGTCGGGTTTTACTTTGGTCACCTCAGATGATCAAAGTTTCACCGTTGATTGGGATGTGGATGACTTTCTCGTTACAAATAATTCTAGCATGATACTTGGATAACTGGTATGTGCTTAATTACACATACCTTTTACCTATAAAAATGACCCCAAATGACAAAAAACGGACATAAAATGCCAAATATATGCTTGTTTTGTGTTATTTACTGTGCATGTATCAGATATTCACTAAAATACAAAAATCAAGGCAAAACGGACAAAACTGGGCACGGGAATGAAAAGAGCGTGAAAATTCAAAGTCAACCAAAAAGTCAAAAAGTCAAAGTCAACAAAGTCAACAAAGTCAAAGTCAATAAATCTATGATGAAGCCGAGACTGAAGAAATCTTATTGGACCAACCCGTACCCCACTTAATGGGTCGGGTCAGTCCAAGAATGATTACTTATTAATTACAAGGACCAACTCCCTTTTATTCCAAACTGGCCTAAAACCAAGAATATAAGCCCAACATACACTTAACCAACCTATTTCTACTGCAGTTAACTCCATTACACCGTTAGTCCTTTAGGGACTTTCATGATTAGTCCTTAAGAACTAACCATGTCAACACCCTATATAACTTCAGGGACCAAACTTGCCAACATTTAAACCAAAAGCCATAAACCCGCCAAACACTGTTTATCTTCTTCACACACGTTTTGTGTGTCTGCTACCCTGCAATATACAAACAAAAACTTCACCCCACTTCATAAACAACAAAACCCATCTCACCCCATACCAAAAAACAACAAATGCCATGTTGGCAATCCTAAACAACACCATTCGTCCATGGAAAAGACAAGAAATTGAAGGGCTATGATTGATGGACTTGGAGAGCAAGAAAAATGGATGGTTTTGATGATGGTTTCACTCTCCTCACACAACAAACACAACAAGCACAACTGAGAGCTTGTATTCGGCTATATATATTAAGTTTTTTCTACAGTTTGAGGTATGTAATTTAGGAGTAGTGTAGTCTTGTTTTTACTTATTATTTTACTTTATTGTATTTTTAATTTCAAGCATTGTACTCTCTTTTTTAGTCAATGAAAATTTAATTTCAGTTTTAATTCAAAGTGTTCATTAAACTTGTTGTATGTTTGAAAAAGAGTTATTTATGGGGATGTCTGGGGATTTATGACTGTCGTACAAACTTTCGTTTGTGATCACTTTTTGATCTTTACACTGGAGTGTGCTTTGATACTGCTCCATTAGCCTCTGGTGCTATGTTAATGGATTCCCAAAGTTATGAGGTTTAGAGGCGGTACCAAACCTTCAAATACTTCGAGGCAATCCCCCATGAAAACCTTCCATCATTTTCTTAGAATCTTGGCACCAATAGTGGACACAATGTTTGCCATTCCAGGAATCTTCTCACATATTACTTGAGATCATCCCCTTTAATTACAGTCAGATGGTAAAATTCGTCTTCCATCTTCTGGACTTCAGTTCGGGGACAATACTTCTTTATCAACAGCTTCTTGAATTTAACCCAGGTAATCTTGTAAGCTTCTCTATCCCAATAGGTTGGGCAAAAGAATTCCACCTGTGTGGGGGGGGGGGGGTGTAAAAAGATGAGGGCTTCTTTGGTTTAAAGTACCAGTACAAAAACACCTTTGTAGCTTCAGAACAATGCTATGGGAAAACACTATTCAGGTTCTTTCACCAGCGATAGACCATAGCCCTTTATCGGCCTTTGAAGTTGATAGGTTGGCAGCTCATGAACTCTTTATAGCTACATTGTCTTACCACAGGTGCTTCTCTTGGTCTGGTGGTATTATCAGTATTTGCCATGTTAGCGGCTTGTGCTTTCCAGAGCCACCCGCCGTGGTAATACAATTCAAGCAACTAATTTTCTTGATGGCAGCCTGAGTCATGGCTTGGGCTAATCAGATGTTGATAGGGCGGAAATAACGGAGGAATGGTGGCGAAAGGGGAGAGTGAGGGGCGTAGGAATAATTAAAGAGTACAAGTGAGGGTTAATAGGGTCCTTTTGGGATGCATTTCTAGCAACATAATAAAACCACGTAATAAGAATGATATCAATAAGTGCCATAAAATGATTAAAGTGTTCCAAAAAATAAACATTGTCAACAATAGTGATAATCCGAAATCAATAGATAAATCATATCAAATAATATCTATGAATTATTAGAAATCATGTAATGAATTCATACGATGGGACGGAGATGAAGATGATAAGATAAGTTTTTTTTAGGAATGGATATATCAGAATTATAAAACAAACAATGATATAACGGGAATGCCATTTATTATATCACGAACAACTTTGCCTTTGTAGTGTAAATAGTCAAAAAAGTTGACAAGTTAGTTTATTTATACAACATAACCCGTGGCTAGGTTAAAATCATACCTATTATGTAATCGAGTATTTCGATGATCCTTTTCTGGCTGTTCTTGATTACAATAATAGCATTCAGAAGACTTTCCTTTCTTCATGGTGATGGACTTGGGAATTCCTTCGATGATTTGTTCTAGATTAGCAATCCTAAAGTGAGCTAGAGCAATCTTGTGTTATTTCCCATTTGCTTTCTTTGAAGTTTAGCAATTTAAGCATGAGCCTTTTGGAGTTCAGCTTCTAGATTGTTGAAATCTTGTTGTATAATCACCGCGTACTTTTTTTCGAGACCTTCTATTATTGTCATCTATGTTCTCAATGCGGTCCAGAGAGAGTTCATCCAGTGGGGGTGGTGATTACAGAATTCCTCAATTTTGCACCTCGAGAATGTTCCAGACGTTGTCTTACGAGAGCTTTCTCCTATCTCAAATTCTTAAGGTAGGGCAGAAGTAAGGAGAATGATTGGTTATGGCCTTGTCATAAGTGACAATAATTTTCCTGCCGAAAGAAAGACTACCATGAGATTAAACATTAGAGAAGCATAGTATATGGAGTTGGCACAAGAGTTATGTATTGAATAGGTGATCATTAAACCAAGTAATGCATGCATGACCTTCAAATAAGGGGTCATCATGAAAAAGGGAAACGAGTTGGAGAAACTATTGGAACTAACACCAAATGATTTATTATTAGAAGAGCTATAATACGTTTTTATCCTGGTTGAAAAGCTGGTACATGAGTCCGGGGAAGCCGGATATCGTCCGGAAAGTTAGAGGAAAAAGCATCCTCAATATCGGAAGTATGGTGGTTGGGAGAATACATCACTCTGTTACAACCCAGTGGTAAATAATACAAGTTATTTATATAATAGTATAAAAGTTATGTATCTTTTAACATACAATTCAGGAGATGTAGTGCACGGAGGACTTTTCCTTGGATGGAAAAAATAAAATTAGTTGTAGGTTTAATGTTTAACCTTGTTCCTCTATAGACCGTGGCTCAGGATACCAATCTAAAACACACCTATTTTTGATAAATAAGAATCGGAAGCTAATCTTGGTATTATTTCATAATACATCATTCATAATCAAAAATGACTCCAAAGATACATTTATAAAAGATAAGATATCATTCATTGTTTTCAATCAGAGTTTTTACAAACAGAGGCCCACGCCCCAATTCAACATGAAAACATAAAGTTTGAGAATGCATAACAGTTTAAGCCCACTTCAAGTTCCGTGTCCACTCTGTGTCCATAAAAGATGTTCAGTACGCTAAGAAAAACATGCTAAAAGTTCAACACAATTTGGTTTAGGTGAAATTCAAGTCCATCATAAGAAGTGGGTTACGTTTGTTATACCACCCATAAGTGTAATAATTGCAATGAGTACAATAATTATGGAAAACAATTATTATTGCGTACTAAGGTCATTACACCAATAATAAAGTGGTGGGAGGGGAGTATGGGGTTGGGGTAGGTTGTATGGGGGAGTGCTGACAAGTGTAATAAATCAATATAATGATAAATATTAAAAGAATAATGGCCCCGAGTAGGGGGGAAATTGTCCATAGACCTATGAGGTTTTTAATAGTAGTCGTTAAAGTTATCTATCCGGCTAACAAACATATTCGTCAATCCAATAAGCCTATATACAATATTCAAGTTCACAAAAGGCTAAACTCGCAAGTGCTTAATGGTCCCATGATGGGTAGATGTCTTTGACATAATGGACTTTGGACAACAGATGGCAATAATATATCCAGGATAGCATACTTTGAAAATACGTGTATTCAAGGTTTTATAGCATGTATCCCCTCACGGGTTTTATGAAATAGAAGAATCAAAAGTGAGCTATGAAACTCACTTAACAGTAATATGGAAACATGATTGAATGGCAAAAGTTTATCAAGTGAAAGTAACGGCTTCGTCAAGCAAACCTGGTGATATGTCAAGTCTTAGTGTGATGGTTTATGTTTCAAAACTTCATAAAGTTTAACGTATATCTTTGATTTATTATGGAAATATTGTATCGCTGTTCGGGCTATCATAATCCAGAGGCCATGTAGTATCGTTTGAGGAGCCAGGGCACTTTAAATCGTAAACCCAGCAAACTCGTCAAAACAAAAACTCAAATGAAACCCTTCATATGAAATTCCCTAGTAATGTGATAACGATAAAATTTTAATTTTTACTATTGCAACATTAGTTGACTGATAAATTAACGTTTTAAATATACATAACAAAATAAATGCGTCGATTTACGATTAATAACGATAAATGTGTCCGGTTTTAATAAAATCGAGTTTTATAATATTAATATATATTTTTATAATGTATATAAAAATATTATGTTTTATATTTTTAAGTTTGAAAAAATGGCAATATATACCCTTGGTTTATAAACTTTTGCAAGTTTAGTCCTTTATATATAAAGTATATATAATTTAAACCTTTAACTTTAAAACTTGGAAAAATAGGTCCTTATAGTTATAAATTTAGAATAATGACATTTTCAGCCCCTTAAGTTATAAATTTCAGAAAGTTACGATATATACCCCTATGCATGGAAATATTTGCAAAACAAGTCCAAAAAGCCATGCAAGCATATTTTAAGATTCCAAATGATATTTTCAGGTTATAGCATATTAGAATAAGCTAAAATAAGATGATTCTACTACCGTAACAAAAGTTGTAGAAAAAAGGGGAATTTGTATAGCTAGAAAATCAAAACGGGTCGTTTTTAAGGTTTTAATCAAAAACACATGGGTTTGAGGATTCAAAGCTTCAAACAAGAGTTCATATATGATCTTAAGAGTATTATGAAAATTATAATACATATTATAAGCTTATGGAACAAGATCTTAGGCTTACTTGAGCTAAAAGGGTCCGAAATAGTTTTTAATGACACGTAACGCCTAGGAATGCTTCAGACTTCGGTTTTTACTTCTTGGACTTCTATATGAGCATTAGGGACGATCTCTTGATCCTTAGGGTTGGGAGTTTGTCCCCCCCTTTAATTTTTTTTTGGGCCCTTATTGGGGCTTTTTTAGGGAATGGTTAGGAACTCCATTTAAGGTGTGAATGAGTTCTTTGAGGGATGATTGAAAGGGTAGCTTGATTCTGTAAATTATAGGGTGAAAAGACCCTTAATGCCTAATTTTACTTGTGTTAATATATACTATGGCTATATAAACTAGAGTAGTGTTTTATTGAGGGCTAGGAGGCCACGGCTAAGGATATGGAACAAAGAGGTGACAACCACCTTGGGCCAAAGTATACTTACAAGGAGGTGTATGGAAAGTGCATCTAGGCTGATTGTGTGACATAAAGGAGGGTCATGAGAGGTGCTTGGATGGGTGCTTGGTTTAAAAATGGGTGAAAATGGGTGAAAAAGGTTATCGGGTTGGTTTAGGGTCCGGTTTAGGGATTTGGACTTTTAGATTGAGTTAGAGTTTAAGTTATTAAGGATGGTTAAAGTTTAGGAATTAAAGTGTTAGAATTAATATTAGAGGCTAGATTAAGGTTAAGGGCTTATTTTAGTTTAGGGTTTAGTTTTGGTTGTAATAAAATTAGGTTTAGGTTTTATTAGATTAGTGTTTAGAATGAATTAAGGTTTAGTTTTTAAGGTTTAAGGAGTCGTGCAATAAGTGCTTGTACCTTGTTATAAAGTGGTAGTAAGAAACCAAAGTGATTTAGTGAGGTAAAATTGACCTAGTTTACTTTCTTGTACTATTGACTTGTACATTGAAGCTTTGAAAGTTTGAGTAACATGATTTAGTAGGGAAAATGATATTCAAATGATGTGCTATATACTTGACACATGTATTAAAGCTGTACATTCATTTGGTATATATACATTACATATAATTAGGTTTTGATGTAACACGTTTAACGATTAATGCTTGTTTTGGATAAAACGTTTTGAAAAGTATGTTAAATGAATAATGTACTTGGTAAAATGATATTAAGATATAGACTTGAGATAATACGGGATGTTTAACATGATGTACACCTAGATAGCGAACGTGAACAATTGATAGTGGTTGCGTGAGCTCGTTTACTTTTAGAGTAAACAATTTTTAAAAAGCGGTGGTAGAATCCATCTACACAACCTTGATAACTTACAACTCTCTTGCAAAATAGGTTTTGTTAATTTTAACCCCTATGTCAAACCTCAAACTCCTTTTAACATAATGTCTAGGAAAGCCTATAACACCGTCATGAAACAAGAGCTAATGTATTCAGGAATCAACATGGTGGGACTTGCTAAAAATTTACATGTGTTCATAGGAAATCACTAATTCTTAGTTGATTTCATCATTCTCAAAAACATTAGTGAATTTGTGGAAAAGGGATTAACTGAAGTTCTGTTTGGACAGCCTTTCAAAGAACAAATAGGAATAGTTGAAGACCGGGGTAAAGGAACACTTTGGTTTAAAATTGGTAATGATAAAATAATATTTCATATGCCACGAGCCAAAAAAGCCTTTAGGAAATTAACAGTAAAACAACATAACTCAATGGGACCCCTGTTAAAAGTCAAAGACAAAGATAAGAAAAAAGGAATCCATAAGCCTGAAAAAGATTAAAGGATTCTACAGAGGTTGCCTTAGTTTAGGAAACGAGTACAAATATGATCAGGAAGTTGTAGATTGGATTCGGGGATGTATTGATGACGGGATGACGTAGAATGAGCATGAGTCTAACTTAAAGACTTGTTAATAAACAAAAGTGCTTGTCAGGAGACAACCCGTCCTTTATTTAATAAAATTTCCTTTTTGCATTAGTTGGTTTGCATGTTTCTTACTTTGTTTTATAGGATCCAGCAGCTAAGAGGCAATTATCGAGGCCGGCTAGACTCAAAATCATGTGGTAACCTTGATGAATCTACAGCAGTTATGGTGTAACGAATTCAGTTTACGATGTAACCACTGCAGTTACTACGTAAACCATTTCATGGTTACACCGTAACGCCTTAAAAGTTAAAAATTTTACCACTTGATTACGACGTAACCATCGAAGTTACGACGTAACCATCGGAGTCACACCATAACCTCCATCTGAATCCTTAAAAATTTAAGTTTTAAACATGTCTAAACCTTGTATACATAAATGGACTTTGTGGGTATGTTCTCTGGAAGCCCTCAAGAGACTAAACTTGTCTACTTGGGCCACCAAGTGGTTTAAAAGGCTTGTTACATATGCTAAAAGCAACTGTGATTCCTAGGAAAGTGAGTTAGGTTTGTATTTCCTGTACACTTTATAATTCTTGTGGACCGATTTTATTCTTTGGTTTATTTTGTGATCACATGGGATAAAGAGCTTATGGGAAGACGGAGATAATCTAAAAGATTTCTGCCAAATTTCAAATCTCGAAGCAATGCTCAGTGAGTTTCTTGTCTTAATTCTACTCTTTCCTTTTTATTTCATTTTCTTAATGTACAATAGGGACAATGTACAATTCAAGTGGGGGGATGGGAGTAGAATTAATACTTGACGTATGTTTTGCCTTTGATTTCCTAGTTTTCTTTGAAAATTATGCCAATTTTAAAATTTTTGACAAATTTTTCTTAAATAACTAGAATAAATCTT
>BQNB010066180.1:0-11744 GCA_026074375.1 Tanacetum coccineum
CATCCTACAAGTTTAATGTTTGTTTGTACATACCTTATGCGATTTACGTTGGGTGCAAACAAACATCGGTGTTGATGCAGATTTGAGACGTCGAGAGATGTTGATGTATGTATGCATTGATGATTTGTGATTACGAGTAACTAGCTTACTTTACATTACGTATTACAAGTCACATGTTTGTCATCAACAAAACATAAAGAGATTGTATAGATTAAATATCATAATATTTGCACTAACAATCTCCCCTTTTTGATGATGATAAAATATGTAAACTATAGCATTAGGAAAGTTTAAAAGTTACTCGTTTACACTCCTTCTCTCCCTTTTGTCAAAAGAAAAGGTATTACATGTTATAAGTTTGGAGCATATAGGTTGGAGGTATGAGAAGAAGATAAGAGAAGAAAGTAAGTGCTCCGGGTATATAGGTTGGATGAATGAGAAGAAGGTATGAAAAGAGGGTAAGTGTTCGGGGTATATAGGTTCGAGGTATGAAGAGAAGTCATGAGAAATAGAGGTGAGGGTGATTTTGTGTTTCTTAGAGAGTTTAGACAAGGTCGTCAGAAATGAGAAGAAGACATGAAAATAAGGTAGGTACTTCAAGTGTATAAGTTAAAGGTGAGAGAATAGGACCTAAATGTTGAAAGTGATTTTGAAATAGAGGAGGTGAAGTATTTAGAGTATGAATGGACCCTTCATTATATTTGATAATACCATATCCTATCTTCCTAAAAGGCGAGCTTGCATCATCCCAGTAAAGTCTTCTATCTTCACAATTTAACTAACTTCATGTTATTTACACACATATCTTTGAGCTCCGCCTTGCTTATTTCACCCCTTGATAATAACTTTCTTTCAAGTGACTCTAGCAGATCCATGGATCAAATAAATTACCATTGAAACTCAATATGTTCGATGAATTTAATTTAAATGAGTAGGATGCTTGTAAGTGATCCCCCTCGGTGTATGATCCCCCTTGTTTGGGGCACAAAGGAATCAAGATATAGATGTGTGGCTATAAAAACAAAGTTAGTAGGACTAAGTGCAACAATATATAGCAGAGATATTAGCAGGGGAATTAGGACATGCACTTTTTAGGTGTTATTATTCTAAAATATGACATCTTGAAAAAAGAAGTAAAAACTAGACACATGCAACCATTCTTTTAAACTCAACAACCTAAATGATTAAAATAAAAAGACTCGAGACGTTTGTTTAATCACAATTTAACCGAATTTTAATAAATAAGAGTGGGATTCATTTATTGATTGACACAAAAATATTATGAAAATGACCTTTTAAAGGTAGACAAATGTAGCTTAATATCTTGGCGAGATGTGCCAAAATATATACTTTAAAAGGATACAAAGAAAAATAAGATGAGGATGGAGACGATATGCTATTGGATGTGAATGAAAAAGATTCCATAGAGCCGAAATATAGGGAAGGATGAACGAGACTAAAGAAGGAACGTGTAGACAAGAGGTTGTCATAAATGATTGATATATCATTTGCACTAATAATTTATGTGCATGTGATTCTATCGAGACAAAAGTAGATGATTAGGAATTCAAAGGTTTGTTTGGTGTTTTGTTGGTTGTCAATGTTTAGGAATAAAGGTGGGTATGTAAAATGATGTGATAGTTCTTTCATGGTGGAAAAATAATGAGAGACTCAATAATGTGGTGACTCAATAACACTTGAATATTAAATATCTTCTTTATGTTCTTCACTTTCTAGAAATTGGAAAGTTTTACGAAGAAGTGATATTTGCATTTCGCAAATTACTTAAATATTTTAGATGAAATAATGAAGTTGTCAAGAGATATAGGAGGATTTTTAATAGTAACAAGACTATTAAAAGAGAGAAGAAACGTTTAGAAGTGAGAAGAAACGTTGGAGGTGAGGAGACTTATTAGAAGTGAAAAGGAACGTTTAAAAGTGAGAAGAACGTCAGAAGTAGAAAGACTATTATAAGTGAAAAGACTATTGAAAGTGAGAAGAATTGTTTAGAAGTGGAAATGCCATTTGAGGTGAGAGAAGACGTTTTACAAGATGTGAGACTAAGTTTTTATGTGAGGAGATTTATTGTGTTTGTGTGATAGATTGTGAAGTATAGTGATTGTAAGGTTGGTTTGAGAATGGGGAGATGCATTTAATTATGACATTTCACTTGACATTTGACAACATAAGAAACAATGCTTATGAGTGTTAGATGACCAATTGATCTATAAAGAGATATTGGGCATAGGTTTGGGTATAGAGTAGACGTCAGCTCGTAGCAGCTAAATAGAGGGAGTGTTTGGTTATGGATTTAGAAAAGAATGAGCGGTATTACAAGCCTGCTGTTGGCGGTCCCAGATATATCTGGGGACTGCCAGAATAGGTCTGGAGGCGGTCGGACCGCCAACAGGAGGGCTTGATTTTTGATGAATTTAGTGAAAGGAGTGACATTTTAATTTGCATTTCGCTAATTAAAATACTTAAAGTACTTCGGATGAAGTAGTTAAGTTGTCACGACGCATGGAATAGAAAATAGACTTGAATCGAGACTAGTAGAAAAGAAGATAAATATTTACGGAATGTGTTCCATCATTCCTAGACCTAGTCGAAGATAATTGAACGATTCGCGCTTGAGGGGTAAAGAAAGAATGTCGGTGATGTTATCTTCAAACGCAACTTCTTCGATGGAGATGTTTCCTTTTTGGACATTGTCCCGAAATAAATGGTGACGTATCTCGATGTGTTTCGTCCGCGAGTGAGAAATAATAAAAATAAATAAAGATGAAAACAAACAAAGATGGAAAAAAAAAAAAAAACGGACAAGCTTGACAATGTCAAGACGGATGGTGGTAAGCGTACGATGAATAGCATCTACGAAGTTGTGTAGCTCTTCTCGAGCATTGTAAATGTTCATGGAACAATCACACGATATAGTATGAAGTTGTCTTAAAGGTGGTAGCGGAAATGGTGGAGGAAAGAACTTAGCCATATATATGGTTGTAGAGACATGATTGAGTGAGAATGTAGAGGTGTGATAGCAATTTCACCGAAAGACAAAGAAGCTTCGTGAGAGAAAGAATGTTTTCGTAGAAGAGAAAAAATATTTTCGTCGAAGAGAAAGAAAGTTTTCGTCGAAGAGAAAAAATGTTTTCGTCAATGAAAAAAGGAAAGCGTTTTAACTTATGTTGTTAAAAGGCTTGAATATGGATTTTCGGATATGACCTTTAACGTTTTCGATCGCAAGTTAAAGATACTTAAGTATTTCGGATGAAATATTTAAGTTGCTCAAACCTTACTAGAGGAGTGTTAGATTTGTATGTTATCTTTCCTTGTCAAAAGAGTGGACTATTCGGAAGAAAGCGAGATGATGATTAAGAGAATGTGTGAATGAAGACTATGGAGATATAAGACCATTTTACGACTCTCTTTGACTTTTTCGATTTGTGACACGGACGCAAAGAAAAATACTCTAGTGTGAGAAAATATATATACCTAGATGCATAAGACATATAGATATAGACATGGAAGTTTATCTAAGCATGCATCAACACAATAATCAACAAGATTAATGTGTAAGACTATATGACATTTAAACGTTATTTGTCATACATTAAGCTAACATAGTGTAGGTGCACAATTAACACGTAAGTCATGTAAAATGACGCATACAAAACATGATGATTTTAAATGTAATCGTCATGTAAAACATGTTAGCATTTAGCATTTAGGAGCATGTGTCATTTAGATAAACTAAGAGATATTTTATCTAAATTGTTAGAAAAAGACAAGAGCCTTTACAACAGACATGTATTCAATAGCTAAGCAAATAAACGATGAGTATTAAGATAATCATGAAGGCATATAATTGCATTACATGGGAGCAAGTTATCATCTTGATACTTCAAAGCACATATGTGAGGTGCAGGTTTTCTAGATTAACTAAGGAGAAACCTAATTTCTACTTGCTTAGTGTGCACTCCTAATGAGATACAAAATCCATCAATGTAGACTATCATTAGGCATATTTAAGAAGAGCCATTTAATCAAATTAGAGATATGGGGGGGAAATTAATGAGGGGGGGGGGAAACTATCATAGTGGTGCTCAATTCAGGCTAAACATGATCATTTTTATGGGTTTAACCACGAACCCAACTTCACTCTTGGTAAGCATCAAAAAAAAAAATTTTCAACCGCTTAGGGTCCAAATTGAATTTTAGTGCAATAGATTCTCTAGTAGTCATTCTGATGTTAGACAAAAATAGAATTCCTATATTTGCCTAATGAAGTGTAGCAAAGATAAAATTTGTATTGTCTTTTCATACGAGGTCTAATATGACTCAACTAACATGCTTTAATTTCGGTTCAAGATGTGTAGAATTCTAAGGTTGAATGAGAGAGCAAGCAAGTTGTTGTAAGTATAAGAGAGAATGAGTCATCTAGAACCTAGGAGTATGCTTAAGAGTGACAATGTGTAATGCTTTATAATGAGAGTGTTCAAAGAATGCACCTTTGCATGTCTTTTATGAAAGAAATCCAATTAAGGTTATTTACCTTAATAGATCTTGTGAATATTTCTTTGTAGAAATAATAATGATTTACCAAAAGGTTAGTTACATGTATATTTAACTTTTAAACAAGAAATTGACAAGTGGAAGATGTTTAAATCTAATGTCATAGGGCAGATCTACCTAAACCGAAGAAAAATTCATAGGACGAAGGATCCATCGATCCGTGGAGGTGCCAAATTTGGGCAAGGATCATTTTTCTATTATTTGGGAGATGGTGTTGATATTAGGTTATTAGGAATAGCTTATATAAGTTATAATGGTTCTCGGTTTGAGTTTTCAGAAATGACATCCAAGTCTTGATTATCAAGATAGAGTACTTATGAGTTTCCCGATGAAAATTTATAAGTCGTCAATCCTACTTAGAGTGTGTTAAGTTTAGCATGTATAATTTGGACCTAGCTAATAACACAAACATTTGAACACTTTTCTACTCAATGAAACTCTTATTGCAGTGTGAGTTGCAATTTGAGATATTCTTGTTGTCTAGCAGTGACTTGTAATTTCATGTAATAACGAGGATGGTTAAACATTTAGGTATCAGAAATAATCTGTGCTTTATTTGAGTGTTTTTTTGTATCTAGATAAATCCTAGTACTCGATTTCATGTTCAATATTCATGTTTTGTAATTTGTTGAAAATGAGAATTAATTATCGTTTGAATAATATTCATATTTTTATTTGAATTCCTCTTAGATCACTTTTGAAAGAAAGAACATTAATAGTGTGTGAATATGTTCATAGTATTCCTAGTCCTTAACCTTAGATTGTTAAAAGGGTTATCATTTCGTAAGAAGAATTCATCTTGGCTTTTTTTGGCGTATAGTAAGAGAAAGTTTTGATAAGAAGAGAATTTGAGTTTTGAGTTGTGCTTTTGAATTGTTTGAGCAAAGTTAGATATGATGTGCATTTGATCATGTTTGGCTTTTCAGAGATGGACGAATTTACCGTTTGTCATTGCTGGTAAAATTACTTGATTATTTTGGACAAAACATTCAAGTCGTTAGTCTACTTCTTATGTATTTTATGCATATATTTGCCAAATATTTAGAACACACCGATTGGACAAGTAGACTCAATATGACATTATTTACACACGTGTGAATTATGTTACGATGCATATTCTTGTTGTCTTGGAAAAGGATGTTGTTATTTTCATATCAATCGAGTGTGATTGAGTATGTAGGTTTAAGTTAATATCTCTTGTTACATTTTGATATAATCTTAAAGCTAGACAAATAAGAATCTGATTTCTTGTCCATAATCAAAAACTTGTCAATTAGATTCGATAATAATATCAATCATAATTTAAATAATGAATCGATATATATTCTAAATCTTTCTAGACCCCCACGAACACTTTTTTTAAAAGAAAACAAATAAAGATTTTCATAGTGTGTTCTATTTATCCTAAGACTACTTGTAAGGTGAGGTTGATGAAAAATAACAATTTAATTTCTTACTTCAAAATTGTCGTATATTTTGCTTGTGCAAAAAACTATTTATTGTTATGTATGGTATGCATAGTTTTTGACATTTTATGAGTATATAAATGATTTTCCTAACCATTTTAATACAGCACACATCTTTTGTAGAATACTATACGTTTATAAAAGGAATATAATTATGTGTGTGTATTAGAACAATGCAAGCACAATGCAAACTTAAAAATACATTTTTTACTTTAATTCTAGTGTATTAATACAATATTTGAATTTTGTTTACAAACCATGGTCTATACAAGTCAAGACGATAAAATTATTTAGAATCTAATTAGAGTGAGTTAACGTGTCGAATATTTTGAGACGGGTTTTAATGTGTGATCTTTATGACATTATTTTCCCAACATAACTTTAAACATTATGGACTCAAAATTAAGTACGTTACTTCACTTAAAATGATTTACAAGATGTTTATGTAACATTTGTAAATATACCTATCAATGGCTATATGCAATGCGCAAACAATGTCGCAACTTAACGCAAGAGATCTAGCGTAATTCCTATTAGGTATAATTCGGAAAAACTAGTAACGAACACATAGCGTACATGGCACATGTGTTTAGATATATAAGTAACTTAATTACCAATAGTAATGATTATTTATTAAAATATCTATTAACAAAGTTAAAACACAAGTAAATACACATAATCATCTAGCATACATATATAGATATTCGTCGTTGTTTTGTGTATTAGATACACGTTGTTATAACATAGCTTGTTTTTATATGAAAATAAATTAGTTTTCTCCCATTTCAAAATTTAATCAAGATGAATGTTTGAAAAGATAAATACACCGTTTTTCAAAATACATTGACTAGAAAAGCCCGACTCGAAGGAAAAGGTAAAATACAAGTTTTACGTTAAAACGAAACACAGCATTTTGACCACTATGTAGTGTTTTGGATTTCTAACTAATTTAAGTTTAAAATAAAGTCTTGGCAATATCTTTAAGAGAAATTAGACTCAATTACCTTTAAAATGGCGGGTGGCACAACTTCTACGGACTTACGGTTGATTTTATATGAATTTTCGAAGTTTGCCAAATTCTAATAAATTCGTTTCCAATTACCGTAGAGGGGGGTGAATACGTTTCCAATGAAAAACTTTTTATCTTTTGTATCAATTCACCAATCAAGTTTGACGCAATATGAGAAGTGTTGATTATAGATCTTCAATTACAAATACATATTCTAACAATACAACCACACTCTCAATATTTACTACAAAGAACTACAAAACCATAAGTAACATGATATACACAACAATCCATGCAATCACGATCACAATGCAAGTATAAATGTAAAGCGATAAATGTAAAGAAATATGTAAAGCGAAAGGTAAAAGAAAATGCAAACCGGACACGATGATTTATAGTAGTTCGGTCACGAAGCTCCTCTTCGCCTTACTCCACTCCCCCAATTTCACTCGAGAGTTAATTACTACTATACAAGCTCCCTTTCGGCGGAGAAAACCTTATAACCTTGCTTACATTATTTTCTGACACTAAGCTAGATGTCGAGTTCTTCTTCGGGTACAACCAAACCCGTTATGTTTTAAGGCCCAACATAACAAACCTTGTGTTTTATGGCCTAAACACATACACTGCCTCGCTTACATTATTTTTCAACACTAAGCTAAATGTCGAGTCTAATCTTGCTAGGAACCAATCTACCATTTCTCCAATGTATTGTGAGGCCTAAGTTACTAACTATCACATAATCAACCCTTCCTAATATATACACCATTAGATCTACAACATACTAAGATTGGAAGACATGGACTCGATCTATATGTAACAAATGTTACAAATGAACTAACTAGACTACATAACTTCGTATATTGACGATGATGAAAGCTCTTCTCTTGCACTTGAGGAAAGAAGGAAATGATAGAAGATTGGATAAAATTTAAACAAGAATAAACAAGTTAAATGATCAAAGAATTTAGAGAGATTTAGTGATATCTAGAGAGAGAAAGAACTGAAAGAAATATGTGCAAAATGTTCTAAAATTAGTTAGAAGTGACCCACTATTTATAGGAGCTGAAAACATGTCTGTCTGAAAGTGGCGGCCCCTAGATTTATTAGGGGTCGCCTCAACAAACGCTCCTGTTTTTATCTTCTTGTGGTGAAATATTTATCTGGTGAAAATATGTCCTATTTTATGAGGGAAAATGGCCATATTTGATTTTTAAAATAATTACCACATTAAACATTTCTTTATAATTCAAAAATAATTTATTTAATTGATTTTTGAAAAATTGTTTTGTCACATTTATACGAATGTGAAGTTTTAAGACAAAAACTTATTTCTTTGATCATCCTACAAGTTTAATGTTTGTTTGTACATACCTTATGTGATTTACGTAGGGTGCAAACAAACATCGGTGTTGATGCAGATTTGAGACGTCGAGAGATGTTGATGTATGCATTGATGATTTGTGATTACGAGTAACTAGCGTACTTTACATTACGTATTACAAGTCACATGTTTGTCATCAACAAAACATAAAGAGATTGTATAGATTAAATATCATAATATTTGCACTAACAATCTCCCCCTTTTTGATGATGATAAAATATGTAAACTATAGCACATAGTAAAGTTTAAAAGTTACTCGTTTACACTCCCTTCTCCCCCTTTTGTCGAATTAAAAAGGTATAATGTGGATTATGGTTGGAGCATATAAGTTGAAGGTATAAGAAGAAGGTAAGTGTGTAAGGTAAATATGTTGGAGGAATTAAAAGAAGGTAGGTGCTCCTAGTATATGTAGTGTGAAAGAATGAAAGGAAGGTGGGTACTCTGTGTATATGAATTGAAGATATAAGGAAAAAGACGTAAGAAATAAAGGCTGAAGGTTATTTTATGTTTCTTGGATAGTTGAGAGGAGGTTATAAGAAATGAGAGGAAGACATAAGAAGAAAGTAAGTGCTCTGGTATATAGGTTAGAGGAATGAGAATGAGGTAGGTGCTTTGAGTGTATATAGGTTAAAGGTAGGTGCTCCAAGTATATAAGGTTACAAGAATGAGAAGAAACATAAGAAATAAGGTTGAGGTGGTTTTGTATTTCTTTGATAATTTAGGAGAGGTCATGATAGATGAGAATAAGGCATGATAGAATTGTAGGTACGTCGAGTATATAATAAAAGTATTAGACGAAACCTGAAGTTAGAGGTGATTTGAAGTAGATGAGTGTGAAGTATGGAGTATGGATGAGCCCTTTCACGTATTGACAATCTATAAATCTTATCTTCCTATAAAGGTGAGCTTGCATCATCCTAGTGAAGTCTTCTATCATCATGGTTTAACCAACTCCATGCTATTTAAAAACATATATCCTAGCTCCCCTTTGCTTATTGCGTCTCCATGAAAATATCATTCCTTGTATATTGAATTTAACAGATCCATGGATCAAATAAATTACCATCGATGCTCAAGAAGTTCGATGCAATTTAAATGAGTAAAGCGCTTGCAAGTGCTCCCCCTCGGTGTATGCTCCCCCTTGTTTGGGGAACTAAGGAATCAAGATATTGTTGTGCTACAAAACAAAGTTAGTAGATAAGTGCACATATACATATAGCAAAACATTATCGGGGAACTAGACATGCACTTCTAGGTTTTATTATTCTAAAGTATGACACTTTGAAAGAGAAGTAGAAACTAGACACAAGTAGTCATTATTTTAAAAACAACCTAAATGATGAAATAAAAAGAATCGAGACGTATGTTTACGGAGAAAGATTAGACCGACTTTTAATAAACGAGAATGAGATTTGTTTATTGATTGACATAAAAATATTATGAGAATGACCTTTTAAAAGTATACGAATGACTCTTAATATCATGGCAAAATATGTCAATATATATATATATATATTAAAAGAATAAAAAGAAAAATAAGACGAGGATGGAGACGATGTGCTTTTGGATGTGAATGAAAATTATTCCATAGAACCAAAAAGTAGGAAAGGATGAGCGATACTAAAAAGGAACGTGTTGACGAAAGGTTGATAGAAAAGATTGATATATCATTTGCACTAACAATTGATGTGCATATGATCCTATCGAGACAAAGGTGGATGATTGGGAATTTAAAGGTTTGTTATGTATTTTGTTGGTTGACAATGTTGAGGAACAAAGTGAGATGTAAAATGAGGTGGTAGTTCTTTCATGGTGGAATAATAATGAGAGGCTCAATAATGTAGTGACTCAATAACACTTGAAGATTTAATATCTTCTTTGTGTTCTTCACTTTCTAGAAAGTAGAAAATTTTGTGAAGGAGTGACATTTGCATTTCGCAGATTACTTAAATATTTCGGATGAAATAATTAAGTTGTCAAGGGATATAGGAGGAATTCTAATAGTAACAAGACTATTAGAAGAGAGAAGAAACATATAGAAGTGAGAAGAAACGTTAGAGATGAAGAGACTCATTAGAAGTAAAAAGGAACGTTTAGAAGTGAGAAGAAACTTTTAGAAGTAGAAAGACTATCAGAAGTGAAACGACTACTAGAAGAGAGAAGAGACGTTTAGGAGTGAGAAAAATTGTCTATGAATTTGAGACAAGACGTATGCGAGATGTGAGGACCATTTCATCTATGAATTTGTGAAGTGATAGATTGTAAGTCGATCAACCTTTTGCCTTGGTCAAGGGCATTCGGTTAGGATCTGTATTAGGGTTGCTATATAAGTATATACTATACCACGAATCAGTCCCCTTAAAATTAAGGGGGCCGCCTTAGACTAGGGGCTCCCCAGTTTGTTATTTGTGTATGTGGAATTTTCTGGAACTTTTCTAGCCGTTTTAGGTCCGAAATTTTGAATTTTAAAATGTTTATTTTGAATAAAACATTTCTTTTAATTGTAGAAAATGTTTTGTAATGTTTATAAAAATGTTTATAACATTTTATAAAAGTGTGAGGTTGAATAAAAATTTCCTTTGATCATAAAATGCATTAAGCATTTATTTATTCATACCTTTAAGTGATATAATTTTTGAAATGAAAATTTACTACTAATTACTTGTTTACGTTTAATTTTACATTGAACGTTTTTATATTTTGTCATTATCAAAACGTAAAGATGTGAAAAATATTAGTAATGTTTTTAGGCATTATATTTTATCAACAGATTATAAGGAATGTGTTGAAGAATGAGACGCATTTCATTATGAAATTCTCTTGACAACATAAGCAACAGTGCTTATGGGAATTGAGAAAAGAGAACGACCCATTGATCTTTAGAGAGATATTGGGCATAGGTTTGGGTGTAGGATAGACGTCAGCTCGTAGTAGCAGAAGAAAGAGGGTGTTCGATTATGGATTTAGAAAAGGATAAATGATATTACAAGCCTGCTGCCGGTGGTCCCAGATAAATCTGGGGGCCGCCAGACCGCCAACAGGAGAGGGCTTGGTTTTTGACGAATATTGTGAGGGGGTGACATTTTAATTTGCATTTTGCCAATTAAAAATGCTAAAAATACTTCGGATGAAGTATTAAGTTGTCATGACACGGAATGGAACATGGACTAGAATCGAGACTAAAGGAAAAGAATAGAACGATTTATGCAATGCGTTCCATCATTCCTAAACCTAGACGAAGATAATTTAATGATTCGCGCTTGAGGTGTAAAGAAAGAATGTTGACGATGTTATCTTCAGACTCAACCTTTTC
>BQNB010066181.1:0-34660 GCA_026074375.1 Tanacetum coccineum
TTTATTTTTTTGCTTTATTTTGCCTATGTAGCGGGCCGTGATGAGGGATTTCACCCTCATCCGTTGTACTTCAACGTTTTTTTGGTGTAATGCATTTTACCGGGGTATTGATTCCCTTTTACCCAAAAAAAATGTATTGCCAAAATCTCAAATTGCTTGTTGGGCTTGAATTCTAATTTGGGCCTGTTAGGCCGGTTCCCCCGGTTCCATTGAAAACATGGAACCGTCCAGCATTAGCCGAGGGAACCGGACTAACAGTAATGGGTGTTTAACATTTCTCTCTTTTGGGCCAAATTTTTTTAGTCCATGTGTTAAATTACTAACCCATGTCAAAATTAATTCTTCAAAAATATTTTACAAACAAAATGAACATATCCCCTTTTCGGATCTATCAAAAAAAATTTGCTTTAGGATTAAAACATACATTGCAACAAGTAAATCAACTATAGCTCGACTATTTATCTATAAGGGTTTGATTTATTGCAAATCGGTCTTATGCATTGCAAGGTACACATTCTCTTTTCTTCTCTTATACTTGTTAAATATATGCTATAACCTTTGCCCTTTTTGTGTTCTGAATAATTCATTAATAGTCCTTTGACTATTTGACTTTTGTCAGTTTATTCAGATTTTGTACCGTGTTGACGGTGGTGATTTTATGAGATATGTGATGATTTGAGGTTTATTGTGATTAATAATCCTTTTTGAAAGGTATTATTGTGTTATGTGTATTCCGGGTGGTTTGACCCGTGAATTTTGAGAAATGCCGAAAAACGAGTCTGACACGTCCGTTAATGTCCAAATTGAATTTTGAAGGGTTTAAAGTGTAAATATGGCAAGTGAATACTCTAAGTTAATGGAAAAGTATTTTTAAGGTGAATAAAAATGCTTTTTAACTTTGGGGTAAATTTTACGGTTGAGTTTTACGAGCTTTTAAGTGATTTCGACACGAGAAGAAAGGCCCGGGACTCCCTTGGATCCCATGGCCGGTTATGGTTAGAAAGGGAGACAAGGAGGCTAAATTTTAGCTCCTTTGTCTAAGAGATGTACACATATATGCTTCCACTAGAATTATTTTCATCATAATCCATTCCATTTACAAAAAATAAAAACACACACTTCTCTTGTGTGTGTATAGTTCGTCCGCCACCTACAACACACACACACTCATAATTTTTGAATTTTGATCAAGAAAACATGAAGACATAAATATTTGGGGTTGATTCTAGTGTTTGGTTATTCATTTAAACAACGTTTGGGTTGTCCGGTTCGTGTCGAAATCTACAAATTTGAAGATTTTCTTGTAAGTTTTCAAATTTAAATTTTGTTTGTCCTTTTGGGTTTATTTTGATGCATAGATGTTAGTTGTACAAGTTGATCGTTGTGAAAATTGATTTTTGGAAGCGAAACGAAAGAAAAGGGTGTGTTTGGTTCGTGTAATAAAAGAAAGAAAAAGAGGGTTTTTGTAGTTTTGATGTTGTGGTCGTGATGGTTGAATAATATATGATGCTAGAATGCTTATTTTTTATAGTAGCTTGTATGGCTTATTCGGGCTTATTTTTAAGCTATTTCTTGGCTTATATGGGCTTATATGCCACGTGTACTTTCTCAAAATCACTAGGAAAGTGATTTTGATTATTTTTGTGTTATGACATATGTTGTGGACTATTTTTTAGGCTTATGGTAGTAACCAAAAGCGATACGTAGCTTATTAGCTTATTTTAAAGCTTAATATACGTATTTTGGAGTTTATGGACTCACGGCCAATAAGTCTATTTGAGTCGCGGCTTAACGGGAGGGCTTATTGTGGTCCGGATTATTTCTACATATAAGTATATACTTATATATGTAAATGGACCTTGGTTTTGGACTTAAATAGTATTTTGGACTTATAAATGTCCTAATGGACCCTTGTTGGGCCTTGAGGCCCAATAAGCGATATTTGGTCATTTTGAGAGTTTTGGTGGACTTTTTGAAAGCGAAATGTATTTACGAAGTGATATTGATCGTTATTTTGGGGAAAACGTTTTGGTGAACGTTAAAGTTTGAGATTTTGGAATTTTGTCGAAAAGTGTCGAATTGTGAAAAGTGTTTGAAAATTAAGGTTTGAAACCTTGGAAAAACGTTGTAAACACGTACGGGTCATGTCGAAATTTTGTAAAAAGTTATACTTAGAAATTTTACTTAAAACATGATTTTTGATTTTTAATAATAAAATATTATTTTAATTAATTAATAAATTCACTAAAAGACGAAAAAAATATAATTTTTCTCAAAATTTTCCTAAGGTGTTTGTTGTGATTAAACGTGTCATTTTCAATCAAGGAATGATTATTTTAAAGTGATTTAGGTGTATCGAATGGACTTGTCGAGATATATTTATAATTAATAATTATAAATATTTATTATATTACTTATTCTATGGCGCTAAGTTTATATAGTTACGTATTATCGGAAATTGAGATTGATATATTAAGGAATAAGTATTCTCAACCATACACAAACCACTAAAAACTATTTTGGGGTACATGTACAACGCGTCTAAACTCTATGCATCAAACGTAAAGATTGTTTTGGAAGTGAATGATTAAAATGAGACATTAACTAGACTAGGTCGTGTGGCGCGCAGTCGTTGCATTTGCTTGTGTAGTAGAAGTTGGTTGCTAAAGGCTTGCTTAAGGTGAGTTCTCGTAGCCCCACTTTTTACTGTTTTTTCGTTGGGGGAAAATGATACTCAATATGTGTTTTAAAATATAGTTTGATTGATCTTGCAAAATGTGGTTTGTTTTGGGACAAGAATGTTCTTATAGACTGTTTGTAAGTATTATGTGTTGATTTAACGCTGCATGTACAGTGTTTGGCATGGCAGGTTTTCTTTGTGAACTTGGTATGTACTGAGTGTTGCATACAAGGTTCTGTGTGTACTATTGCATGTACTAAATGTGTTTTCGCATGCAAGGTTTTGTGTTGGTGCGCCCTACAATTATATGTCTCCAGCTGGTTAGCGGTCGGGGGGGGGCGGAGAGGAAGGGGTTCTTGTTGTGCGTTAGTGATTTGGGACTTGCGACTCCGGATTTATTAGTGGATGTTCAATATACTAGCGGGAGGATGCTATGTCTTGATTGTTAGCATATATTCACTGTCATTAAGCCACTAATTGTCCACGGTTGAAATATTGGCACAAGCAGCTTTTGAGTTTTAAGGTCAAACCTACAGAGTCACCACATATATTGTTTACGTTTTCGAGTATCCATTTTTCCAGGTGAAGTGAAAGAGGGATCGTTGGTGAAAAAGATTTGAGCATACTGAGAGTACTGGGGTGTATCAAGATTCTCGTGTGAATTTCGTTTTGGAAGTCTAGCTTGCTTGTTGTTTGATTTTAGTAATAGAATTTATGGAATTAAGTTTTGGTATTTATGTCCCTTGCGAGGGCATATGAATAAATGTAAGAGATTTGTGGATTTTAGTTTCGATTTTGGGCCAGTACACTATGATTTTGGTTCTCAAGGTTTTTATAGGTCTCATAGCATTGGAGTTTATGCAAAAGTAGTTATTTTCTCTATTTTGTATCTCTTTGTGATATGATTGATCAGTTATGTTGCATTCCCCGAGTTTTTCCAGCATTTGTCAGGGTGTGACGAGATGCTATGTTTTTATAGATTGGTAAAGATCGTTATGTGTATCTTGCGCACTAACTTGGCTTTGATTTCCAATACTCTGTATAATATTTATTTTGTGGGATTATTTTTTGTGGATTTGATTACAAACCCGTTAGCTCTGGCTTCTTCCATAAAATCTTTCCGTGTAAATGATATTCTTCCAGGTTGTGTTGTCTAAATGTAACTTTTTGGGTATTAAGCCTATTTATTCAAAATTCAAAACATTTCATCACCGTTTAACCTTCCCACATAAAAACTAACTCGGCATCCCATTTATATATTAAACTCCTCGTCCTCGTATCTATCACTCTCGTCATTGTTCAAAAATAAACATTTTCACTTTCGTTCCCTTCACGGCCAAAACATACCAAGGATCATACATCATCCATTGGAATTCTGGCGCAAATGGAATTTTTAATACGTCTGTCAAGAACAGCCAACATCATCTTCGCTCCGTAATGCTTCGTTTCGATGATCAAGTATCTCGTCGTGCCGTAGGATTTTGTCTTTGTTTTAACTTTCTATATTACCATTATATTTCCTATCCTTTGTATCGCATTAAGCATTGAAATGAAATATATGTAATGCTCTTTTGAGTATTGCGTTCTTTTGTCATTTTCCTTTCGTTTCGTCACTTCGGTTCTCAGGGGACTGACCCAAAAACAAAAAAATTAATATACATTACTAACAAAATGACAAAACAAAATTGTTGTGTTATGAATCTCAAATCAATATACTCATAATAACAAAAAATTTATTTATTATTTCTCTTCTTTTAGGGGTCCGACTGATGTGACTTTTACCAAATCCGCAATAATAAAGGGTCGGTTCTATTTTGAGAAGAACCGGCCAGAACCGCTACTGATAGATAAAAACGTGAGTCCTTCCTTTATCACTGGGGGGGGGGGAATATTTGAATATAAGGGGGGGGGGGGGGGTATAATTCAACAGTTTCAATCATAATTTTCCCACTTCTAAAAAAAACCGCCTATTGCCGAATCATTATTCCCATCCGCCTCCTCCACCATTCTTGAGCAAATCAACATCTAAAACGTGTAATTCATCACATTGTAAGTATTAATCCTGATCTATCTCTTTAATTTAAACCTAGGTTTATTCTCTTTTGAATTATAGGGCTCACTTAATTTATGAAAACCCAAATGAATTCGACAAATTTAACGTAATTATGTATCTATGATAACATTAGTTAGGAATTGCATCTTATTTTTCGTTAGAAAAATGATTCAAGCATATAAACTTATTGTCGAAAGATTTTTCAAAAAATCAAAGGGTAAATAATCGATACAGTTTGACATTGTTAATAACCGTAAAAACTATACATAATTGATTTCCTAAAGATAGTGTAATATTACATTTTTCTGTTTTGAGCAAATAAGTTTCGACATTTCAAGTTTATGTGACTATACGATAAAAACGGTAAAATGGAAATATAAACCAGAATCCTCTTGTTTGATTTGTCTTATTGGATTTATATCCTCTATGATCAAAATGCCAAAGTCCATCAACGTCGATCACCAAAGAAAATAAAACTCATTTTTACAGTTCCCTAAAGTACCTTACAAAACTGAGGGTTTAACGATGACGAAAAGAGCCCAATTACAAAAAACCTTCAAAGACAATACTTTCCCCTGTAAGATCGTTTGTGATACGCGGCGGTGCCTATCGTAGGGGGGGGGGGGGGAATGATCAACCTAATCTTCGCCAACTTATCTCGGAAGACCAAATTTGATTGCTTCTTGAGTATCATGAACAAATTTATCCATGTGTTTTGTTCTTTAATTCTTCAAAGTTCCATCTCATTCGACAATTAAATGGAACTCTCTTATCGCCTTTATCCGAGTTCAAAATGTGGAAATCACACTCTTCGACTCGAGGACTTTGCTTAAAATCCTATTCATGTTTCCTTGTGAAGGTGTTTGTAGTGCTCCAACGGATTTGACCTTCTCATCTCTCCCTTCCCAAATTCCATTGGATTCAAACCCCTGACATCTACTCGCTTGCTCCCGTGAGGAATCCCAAAGTGGTTCAATATAATCATCTTTTATAAAGAGCCACCTCTGGGAAACATACACAATCAATAAAAGAAAACCGTTGTTCTTTGATACCCATTTCAAATGTGGTTCCAAAGATCAAGCTATGACTTCAAAAGTAGGAAATAACCTTAGCCGAAAAATGTCATAAGCCTTTCGAGAAAACATGATCATCTGAATGTTTTTTCTTTCTGTACATGTCTATTTTGCCTTTCCATCTCCAAAATCTTTTCAACCTAGCATCGACATTGCCAAAAGATTGAGAGTGCGACCAAGAGCGATGTTATGCACTTTCCTATGAATGCTCCCACATAATCGTCGTCTATGACATGTTCGCACCACTCACAGCCCTCTGCTACTTCGGATATTCGCCACCGTATTCCAAGTGCGTCGGGACCATCAGTCATGGGCCCCCTCTCAGTGAGGGATGACTTCTTTGGATAATGGTCTAGGAGGGAAAAGAGCCTGACCTGACCCATAAACTCCTTTGGAATCATCTGGATCTCCCTCTCCCGCTCAAAATCAAGAAGAAAATGATCTGGTGGACAATTACACTCTTGATCCCATTACCTACATCAACCAACTTCCACCCATCGAAGGAGGAGAATCCTCGAAATTCAAGCAAACAAAAGGGATGTTCAAGTGCTTCGAACATTTCCTCTCCAACTTCGAGAAAAAGAAGTAAAGGTGTACTAAAAGGTGTGAGTGCTTTTAAAGGTGTGTTTGGTTTAAATAATTTAGTTATTGTATTTGCTTAAATATTGCCTCTTCTCATTCTCTCTACATTTGAATATTTGGATGATTGGCTGTAAGCTATATTGTTAAATACTTATGGTTATTTCTAAGCTATTTATGTTTCTCGATCATTTGTTATTCTAAAATTTAGGAGTGTTTGACATTATAAAAATTTGTATGATATAAGCATTGAATCTTATCCATGAGTTTTTGGGATAACCTAGTATATCCATTTGATCAATAATATAAGTAGAAATCAGGGTTATAATACATTTGGATCACTACTAGAACTTTTAAGAATTTAGGAACCAAGGCTGCAGCAGCCGGTTCCTTGTGCAACACTGGCCGGTTCCATCCTAGGAATAGAACCGTCTATGCCAGTTCTATAGTAGGCTTTAGCTCATTTTGGGATGTTAGCCTTTTAATCCAAGCTCATAAATAGGTTAATTAAACTAGTCTTAAGGTAACCCAATGCCTAGTTTTTCCTTGTTTGACCTAAAAAGCACTCTATTGATTATATTTAGGGGAAAAATAGTGGTCTTAGCATTTAGTTCTTTGCATGCCCTTTGTGTATAAGATAGGACTTAGTTTAGACTTGTAATCACCACTCTAATATTCTAAAGAAACCTGAAACATCAGCCACAACCATCTTCTTAATCACTCTCTCTTTATCAAAATGTCTTCAAGTGCATCTTCTTCCACCAAGAACCCCCCAAGGAAATTATCTAGAACAAGTGTGATTGACATTTCATCAAACAAATCATCTTCCATCCAAAACAACTTTATTCCCACCACTCTTGACACTACTCTCGTACTTACCATCACACCTCCAATGCTTAGCCAAACACCCCCAACTCAACCAATTGAGGCATCACCATTAGCTCCTCGAGCACTCGTGTTCTCAACCCCTCTAAGCTCACCTATTGAGCCTCACCCCTACTTGACTTCCATGGAAGACTTGCCTCCTCGAAGCTCCAATCCACCACCTCCACCACCTTCTCAAGGCTTTACTCAAACACTACCTCAACCTACTCCTATGGATTTTGAACCATTCTTCCCACCAATCAATCTCTCTAAGAGAGGAAGTAGGATGAGTGCGCAACCCGAGCCACTCTTAAGTAGAGATCAAGTGTTGCAAGAACTTGGTCAATACCAAGACTTTGACCATCACCTTAAAGCCGCAATCCAAAATACACAAAATGTGCAAAATAACATCCTTCCTCCATTCACCACCATTTCTTCACAAATTCCACCTATACCTTCATTATTCTACTCCACCACCACCCCTACAACCGTCATACCTCCCTTTAGACAAACACTCCCACCATCAAACACTTTTGTCTTACTCGATCAATCCCTATGGATGGAAGGACCTTCTCTTCCTTAACCTCAAGAACACTCATGCCCTTATTGCCAACGTACCGAAACAATCATTTTCAATCTTCAGGACGAAGTGAGGTTCATGTTAAACCACATTCTCGAGCGCATTAACCACCTCGCTAACCAAAAACCATAAAGTGGTGCTTACAAGTTCCAATGCCTTAGGTTCTTGAAGAATTAGATTCGTTAAAACCAAACCATGATTTTAGGTTTCTTTGATTTAAATCAATGTATTTTTACCTTATGATTTGTATGATCTAAATGAATTTTTAGCTTTATGATTGACGATTCAAGAGTTTATTAGTAATCTTAATAGAGTATGCTACATTAGTTGACAATATGTATAAGTTGTTGTTTGTTGTTGCATGTATGGTGTCTTGTTTGAATAATTTGCTTCCCGCCAAAATTGGGTAAACTGACCTAGTGCAAGTCAGCCGGTTCTCTTCGCTATAAAAGGCCAGTTCCATCTGTCTATGGAACCAGATAGAACTAACTGTACAGGACACCTCTTTTCTATCTTTTCCCTCTTTTCTCTCATTCACATATTTCTCAATCATATTATACAGGTTTCTCCCTTTCTAAGGGAATACATCTCTTGATATTGAAATACATTACTAACTAGTGTCTTTGTAGCATTCTCATCTCATTTGGATTTCTTGACGACCGTGTTTAACGGGAGCTTTCATCAAGGGGGAGTATCATTATTAGCTCCGACATTCATCGGTTCTACTTAATTCTTTCTTCTTACATCCTTGCATTTGATTCTTTACGAATCATAACTAGTTCCGATATTCATCGGTCATAATCATATTTATTATTTTGCATTGCATATGAAGGTTAGTTTTTCTTCGACGCTCTTTTTGTTTCGACAAAAAGGGAGAGAAGGAAGTAAAACCTCTAATTTAAAACTTACAAATTTTGTAGTTTACTTCCGATAAGTTAATGTTTTGTCATCAACAAAAACAGAGAGATTGTTAATACAAATAAACTGTAAAAACGTTTATTTATATTTTATGATATATCCATGTTTTGTCAATGATAAACTTAAAATCATCGGAAGTAGAAAATAAATTTTATAAGTTTTAAATCAATAGTTTCCTAACCCGACTATGATCATTCTTTCATCATTCTCACCATATGCATCATATATTACCTAGAAACATTTCTTACCAAAACATATATAATATATTTTGTACAAACCATTTTAATCACTTTGGTTAAAACAAATATATTCATTTTTAATGATGTAAAAACTTAGGATTATCTAAGTAAACCTAATAAAGTTTTCTTTAAACATATAATACTTCTCTATAAAATGGAAAAATCATTTTTTGAGATAAATACATCATTAGTGACATCACACAATCTCAAACCCGGATTTGATGTCAGATATGCCGGTTCTATGACTTTGCGCTAGACGGTTCTCAGAACCGGTGGAACGGTGCTACAGGACAGCCGGTTCCATAGGTTCATACCGGCCGGTCCATCCTGCAGATGGAACCGGCGTGTCCGTGCTACAGTAGAATTTAAGCCTAAATACCAAGCTAATTCTCTTGTTTCTTTGCACCTTTCCATCATACTTCTTAGTCTTATTCCTCTAATCTCTGATCTTTGATCATGCTTTCTATTATATTAGATTTTTAGTGTTTTTCTTAATTGGAGAAAAATCACCGATTTATACATACAAGATCAAGCTTCAAAGTTTGCTTGTTGCAAAGCCTCTTCCATCTCATAAAGATCCTTCTACTGATCTTGAGTCTTCTCTTATCTCATCTTACTCATTTAAATGTATCATTGTAAAAGTGTCAAGAATGTCGGGAAAAACTAGTCATTAGGGAACTAGGATTTCAAGTGTATATTGTAAGGTAGGATCCATGCTTGTTGGAACCATGCCTTTAGAAGTGTTGTGTTGTGGGTTTTGTTCTTCCATTATTAGACACGGTATTTAGCTTTGTACAGGATAAATGGTAAGCGACGAAGGATTGGTTCTTCCATAATAGGACTCGGTGTTTAGCTTAGCACCGGATAAAGGATACGCAACGTTGTGAGGCTTCTCCACCAATTGAAGGAGTTTGATGTGTAGTGATTTAAAACTCTCGAGTAGGTGACTCGGAGAGTGGATTAGGGCAAGGAAGAAGCCCTTGTAGCCAAACCACTATAAATACTTGTTCTATATCCTTTACATTCATATTTTACTTATGCTATTAAATTATATGTGTATACAATACTAATAGATCTAATAACCATCAAAACAATCTAAAAAAATTTTTAAGTCAAAATTGTAATTGGTAAATACATAATCATACCCTCATCTCTATTTTCCACAGATGAAATGACAATGATTCCCACCATCTACCAATCCAATCTTGCCCTTGTCACTTCTCTAGCATTAGACCTGTGCCATGCTACATCCACAAACACATTCACAAACAAACATCCACAAAATAAGGTGGCATGTTTTGATTGGTAGGTTTTAAATACATTCCTCTCTCTTCTCTTTGAATTAACCCAATCAAAAACATACCACCGTCATGTTTGTGGATGTTTGTTTTTGCGGTATGTGTTGTGGATTGATGCCATAGCTTCTAGACCTTTATATGTTACTAGTCCCCTGTAGCAATACACACTCTTGTCAATCTCAAATTTAATCAATGAAGGGTGCCATTCTTTTTGTACAACACCACCATACTCTCACTTTCAAGTCCAAAGTTCTTTGACCTTAATATTGCGGCATATTTTACGCTTATTATTGTTGCTTCAACAGGTTAAAATAATTCTTTCTAGTGATCACTTGCATTATTTTCTTTGTAGCTCAGTTGCATACTATTTCCTGGTGTGCATTCTAGTTTTTGATGTGCATCTCTCATGTGTAGGAAACTTAAATGTGTACCTAATAAAATGTACAAATTTAGATAGGATAGTAAACAACAATCGGAGCTTGACATAAAAACTGGTAATTTGTACAACAAAATGCCTTTAGATACATTATTTAACATGCAGTGCAGTAGTGAAATATGTAAAAGTTACAAATTATTATATTATTAATTAACAATGAAAAAGTTTGCCAAAAAAGATTAACTTTGTTCGTCATAATTTGACCAAGAATAAAAGACATGCAACATGGGTTAAAACTCAAAAAGAATGTATTTCACAGCAATCATTACATAAAGCTCATTCCTTTACCTATTTAAAATGATATCAAGACCTCCTTGTGAAAAGATCAAAAGATTTGTATATAACTATGATGATGATTTATAAATTTTTTTAGTTTTCTTTTAATATCATCATACAATTATCTATTGTAATATACCGCTGTCTTGCATAGATTTAAAGTTCAAATAAATACATAATATTAAAAAATCAAAAACACCATAACAATGAACCAACACACAAGTAAATATTTAACCAAAAAATAAACCACACCATCACCAACCATCAGTCCACACATAATATGATACTAATTTATAGAAAACTTTCTTCTTTTACTCGCTCAGGTCGGTAACAAAAAAAAACACAAAACGGACCGCCACTCATAATAAACCTACCAATCACATCCTAACCAAAACACATGAATCTTATCATAATACGAAACCCACACATGCATTTAACTTTTAAACACAAAAAAGCAAACAGTAAAAGAGTAGACATATCGTCTATTGCTTTTCGTAACAAATGATCGTTGTCATTATACCCCATCAAGAAACAAGTAAAAAATATGCATCACTTCGCCACTACTACCGCTTCAGAAATTAGACTTAGAGAAATCCAACCTACTAAAATGGCGTACAAGTAAGCTTAAATGTATGACCATTATCAAACCAAAAATAGATGACAAAAAGACAAAGGGTGTTATCATTGTTGGCAGAATATATAAATAGAGACTGGATTATCGGAGGCTTGATTTAGAGATTGAGTGAGTTGGTAAATGAAATGTGTGTGATTAATGAGTGATGGGTACTTTATTCAACAACTAAAGATACACACACTTTGAGAACTTGGCGTACAATTCTTCCTTCTTCAATAAATTCAAGATCAACTTAAGATGTCCTTCATGCTCCTTTCTGCTTTTGGAATAGATCAAAATATCATCGATGAATACAATCATGAATCTATCCAGATATTGTTTGCACACCCTATTCATCAAGTCCATGAAAACTGCCGGTGCATTAGTCAAACCAAACAGCATTACTTGGAACTCGTAGTGACCATAGCGGGTCCTAAATGTTGTCTTTGAAATGTCTTTCTCACGAACTATGAGTTGATGATAACCATATCTCAGGTCGATCTTAGAGTAGACTCTTGACCCTTGCAATTTATCAAACAAATCGTCGATTCTCGGAAGTAGGTATCGATTCTCACATTTACTGTTCATTCACAGATAGTCGATACTAACATCCAAAAAAGAACCATCTTCTTGCTTGACAAACAAAACCGTGCTCCCCAGGGTGAGGAAGCTCTGGGTCCCTTATAAATCTCTGTCGCACAAAAGTTCTTGCAACTGAGTGGATAACTCTTGCATTTCGGCTGGTGCTAATCGATACGGTGCTCGTGCTACAGGTGCAGCACCAGGGACTAAGTCGATTTGAAATTCAACTTGTTCGAGCAGGCGGTAATCCAGGTAAGTCTTCTGGAAAGACTTCCGGAAATTCACGTACGATTGGCACATCCTCAAGTCGCTTCTTCCTTCGAATTATCCTCAGCTTTCTTGAGAACGTAACTTGTGCCAGATAAACATACATCCTTTCTCATATACTTTTGGGTTCATGTCATGAAATGATATCCAACTCACATTCCGCTGACGCTAATTATCAGCCCAATCGGATATCAACACCTCATTTCCATAGGAATACGAACAACCTTCTCGCACAAACGATCACGCGTTGGGGGGGGGGGGTTAGGGGGGGGGGGGTGGGTGGAAAAAATAAATGTACTTCGCCCAACCAAGTCCAACCAATGATGAACGACAAACTACGCAAGCTCTACGGGCATTAGATCTAAGTCGAGTAAGGAAGACCAAATAAACCTAACGTGCAACCTCTCAGAACAATATTTGTTTCCTGAATTCTTCATCGCAAGTTCTAACTCATAACTAGTGTCTAAAGTGGTTTGGTGGCAACATACACGCAAAGCACTAAAGTACGACATAAAACTTCTATCGGCACCCGAATTGAATAACATAGAAGCATAACAGTTATTGAGAAGAAACATACCCGTGACAACGTTGGAATCAGGGTTTGTTCCTCCTCCACAAATGGCGTAATCTTTGCCGTAGCTTCGTTACCATATCCAGACTGGTTCCACTCTGTTTCCATTCTTGTTTCTTGTCTGGTTTCCACGGTTCTGACTCCTCAACTTAGGATAATCCTTCCTGAAATGTCCTGGTCTTCCACACTCATAACAAATAATACCCTGCTGATTTCCAACTGGAGCCCTCTGAGTGTTTGGAGCAATACGCCCAATAATACCCAGTCAGGATTTCCAAACAACCATTTTACAGTTTCTACACCTCATAGTAAACACAACCCTTCATGTGCAAACCTACACTTAATACAGCAGGTGTAGTAGCCCAGCATAACTCTTTATTTTCCATTGTTCCCAAGCCGTAATAAGCTCCTGGTCCACATTCTGGCCCACTAGTATTTTTGGCCTCTTGACCTGCGGTTGCTTCCACTTAATCCCTTAGTTACTTTCCATCCTCCTCTATTCTCAGCAACTCCTTTGCATGCATAACCCTTGGAGCTTCTTATCCATTAATTTGGTTAGCAAAGCGTAAATATCATCTGAGTCTTGCTGATTCGTAGCAATACACATTCCCTTGACTGTTTTAGTCTGGTTAACCCCAATAAACCTTACCACTCAGTCTTCATCATCATAGGACCCATTTCTAGTAATACACAAACAAAACAACTCCTGAAACTGAGTGTAAGCAGTCATTCCGTTTCCTTCATGGTCAGATTCGCACAATCAGTCATCCATCTTCTGGATTTCTTTTCCTTGGACAGTAACACTTCTATCATCAACCTCATAAGTCCCAGCCCTGTTCATGGCATATGCAGCAATCAACACCAATTGGTTCTCTTATGATAGTTCACAAGTCAAAAGATCTGTCCTTCATGTCATGTAGCATATTTCACTTGGTACTTCGATGGACAATTACTAATATTGAACACAGTCTCCATTTTCTCAAACCAGCGGGTCAATCCGACAACGCCTTCAGTTCCTAAAAAATTATGTGGCTTGCACTTCAAGAAGTCTTGGAAAGTGCACTCTCTAGCCACTGGCATGAAACCTCCATAGTTCATGCCATGATTCCCATTTCTATTTCCATTTCTGTTTTCTCCATTCCTTCCATTTCCATTTCCTCCATTTCCTCCATTTCTATTTCCTCTGTTCTCACTACATCGCCTTCTGTTCATAAAACCCCCCATATCTCATTACAGGGTTCAAGGGTCCTTGCGGCTTCACGAGCCTCCATCTCTTCAGCTACTCGGCGGGTAACCAATTCTTCAACCTCCTCATGAGTCATGGATGCTCCGAATCGTGTGTTAGGCATCTTCCTACAACACAACGATATAACGCTTGGTAAGATTTCTAGGTGATGCGAGATCACTAACGGTATTAAATAAAATTTACGGTTAATCACATAGAAAATACACGATCAAAATATATTCACGGAAATCCCATAATGCATGACGCAAGAGCATAAGTAAATCAAATCATGACATCATATCATAGATAAATACCAATTTCATATCATCGAACACTAGTGATTACATCACAACGTTTCAAAATACAGAAAATACGAGTTCTAACACTACGGTTATCACTAAACGCTACTACTCAATGCTGCAATACTAACGAACATCTCTAAGGACGGTAGCCCATGTGCTTCCTAGCACACGCCTCAAGTCTGCCGACCCTCACTCGGTCATAAAATCAAAGTCGTCGCATCTGCCTCAACTCTCTCTGCATACGTGACATGTCGTGCTGGAGTCGGTCAACTCTCTGACTCTCAACACTAACGGTGTCACTAAGCCTCTTGTTATCCCTCTCCAACTCAGCAACCCTCTCAGTCAAATTAGTGACTGCCGACTCAACCCCAACAATCCTATGTCCATGCTCTCTCTGAACTCCCTCAATAGCCTGTATACGATGGACTGGATAGCTGATGGATCATGGACCTCTGAAAGTTAAATCCCCAATGTCCTCATACTGAACCTCTTACTGCTCCCTCCTGACAGGCTTAGGAATATCCTGCTAGGCATTGTAGGATCTAAACCCTCTCAACTCTGACCTCAACCGGGCCTCTCATACCTGTCTCTATCTCATCTCGATCAACAGCCTCAACTACAACTCTAGCATCAATCCCTCTATCCCTAAGAGCATCTGCGTAAGCAATACACTCGTTAATCTCCTCCTGAATCTCTAGATCAATATCCTACTCTAAGTGAGGCTCATCACTAACTCCGAGACTGAATAGTCGAGGTCCATCCCTCAAAAGAATCCGTCTAAGAGTCGAACTCTTACATCTTGGAGCATCGTGAAGCCGAAGACGCCTTAACCAGCTCTTGGCTGGAGCGAGCTATATATGGATCTGCTCCATAGCGAGCCACGTATATCATGCTTGTGGTGGACTATCCGAGCGTGACTGCTGACGGCAACCTTAACAGGTGAGCGATGCAAGGGGGCGACACGTGACAGATTTAGGCTCACTGATTTTTCGAGTACTTGACATGCGTGCGAGGCCAAGAGTATTATCCTCATGCATCCTACGTCTCTTGCGAGATGGCCTCGCATAAGTACTCGATAAATCAGGAGAAGAATGATCTGACAATGAGTGCCCTGATGAAGAATCAGATGAAGCATCTGAATGAAAATCTGATGATGCCTCAGATGATGAATCTGAAGAAGAATCTCGAGCTGAATCATCTGGAGAAAAATAATTTGATGAATAATGATCAACAGGATGTCTTACAGCAAGCTGCGGAACAAGAAACGGTCCAACCCTCTTCCTCGCAGTCATCATATGTATCGGCCCATTAGGATGGTAGCGGTACGGTCGACTGTAAGGAATAGGCTGTCCAGGTGATAGAATCATAACCCGACGACGAGGTATGATAGGTGATCTTTAGGTAGAAGTGGTAATCTCAGTGAAAGCAATTTACAAAAACCTTCAAAGACGATACTTTCCTGAAGGTCGTGTTGTGAACCCTACCTATCTAGACGATCAACCTAATCTTCGCCAAACTTTCGCGGAAACCAAAATTTGATTGCCTTCTTGATATCAATGAACAAATTTATCCTGTGTTTGTTCTTTAATTCTACAAAAGTGTCCATCTCATTCGAAATTTAAATGGAACTCTCTCTATCGCCTTTATCATTCGAAATGTGGAAATCACACTTCAACTCGAGGAGCTTGCTTGAATCCTTCATGTTCCTTGTGAAGGTGTTTGTATGTGCTCAACGGATTGGTCCATCTCATCCCTTCCAAATTCCATTGATTCTAACCCTGACATCTACTCGCCTCCCGGTGAGGATCCCTTAGTGGTTCGTAATATCATCTTTTATGAAAGACCCCCTGGGAAAACCTACACAATCAAAAAAGAAAACCGTTGTTCTTGATCCCTTTCAAATGTTGAGTTCCAAAGTCAAGCTTGACTTCAAAAAGTAGGAAATTATCCTTAGCGAAAATGTCATAAGCCTTTCGGGAAACATGGATCATCTGAATGTTTTTCTTTCTTACATGTTCTATTGCCTTTCCATCCTAAAATCTTTCAACCTAGCATACTACATTGCCAAAAGGATTGAGAGTGTGACCAAGAGCGATGTTATGGCACTTCCCTATGGAATGCTCCTCACTCGTCTCTATGAACATGTTCGCACCACTCATCCCTATGCTATCTCAGATATTCGCCACCTCGTGGACCACGTCATGCTCCCTCTCACTGAGGGACGAGCTCTTTGGATAATGTCTGGAGGGAAAAAACCTGACCCATAAACTCCTTTGGAATCATCTGGATCTCCCTCTCCCGCTCAAAATCAAGAAGAAAATGATCTGGTGGACAATTACACTCTTGATCCCATTACCTACATCAACCAACTTCCACCCATCGAAGGAGGTGAATCACCAGAATTCAAGCAAACCAAAGGGATGTTCAAGTGCTTCGGTCATTTCCTCTCCAACCTTGGGAAAAAGAAGTAAAGGTGTTCTAAAAGGTGTGAGTGTGTTTAAAGGTGTGCTTGGTTTAAACAATTTGTTTCTTGTATTTGCGTAAATATTGCCTCCTCTCATTCTTTCTATGTTTGAATTTTTGGATGATTGGTTGTAAACTATATTGTTAATACTTATGGTTATTTCTATGCTATTTATGTTTCTCGATCATTTGTTATTCCAAAATTTAGGAGTGTTTGGCATTATAAAAATGTGTAGGATATAAGCATTGAATTTTATCCATGAGTGTTTGGGATAACCTATTATATCCATTTGATCAATAATATAAGTAGAAATCATGGTTATAATACATTTGGATCACAACTAGAGCTTATAAAAAAAATTGGGAACCAAGGCTGCAGTAGCCAGTTCCTTATGCAACACTGGCCGGTTCCATCCTAAGAATAGAACCATCCATGCCGGTTCTACAGTAGGCTTTAGCTCGTTTTGGGATGTTAGCCTTTTAATCCAAGCTCATAAATAGGTTAATTAAACTTGTCTTAAGGTAACCCAATGCCTAGTTTTACCTTGTTTGACCTAAAAAGCACTCTATTGATTATATTTAGGGAAAAATAGTGGTCTTAGCATTTAATTCTTTGCATGCCCTTTGTGTATAAGATAGGACTTAGTTTAGACTTGTAATCACCACTCTAATATTCCAAAGAAACCTGAAACATCAGCCACAACCATCTTCTTAATCACTCTCTCTTTATCAAAATGTCTTCAAGTGCATCTTCTTCCACCAAGAACCCCCCAAGGAAATTGTCTAGAACAAATGTGATTGACATTTCTTCAAACGAATCCTCTTCCATTCATCAAAACAACTTCGTTCCCACCACTCTTGACACTACTCTTGCACTCACCATCACACCACCAATACTTAGCCAAACACTCCCAACTCAACCAATTGAGGCATCACCATTAGCTCCTCGAGCACTCGTGTTCTCAACCCCTCCAAGCTCACCTATTGAGCCTCACCCCTACTTGACTTCCATGGAAGACTTGCCTCCTCGAAGCTCCAATCCACCACCTTCTCAAGACTTTACCTAAACACTCCCTCAACCTACTCTCGTGAATTTTGAACCATTCTTCCAACCAATCAATCTCTCTAGGAGAGGAAGTAGGATGAGTGCTCAACTCGAGCCACTCTTAAGTAGAGATCAAGTGTTGCAAGAACTTGGTTAATACCAAGACTTCGACCATCACCTTGAAGCCGCAATCCAAAACGCACAAAATATGCAAAATAGCCTCCTTCCTCCATTCACCACCATTTCTTCTCAAATGCCACCCATGCCTTCATCATTCTACTCCACCACCATCTCTACAACCGCCATACCTTCCTTAAACAAACAGTCCCACCATCAAACACTTTTTTCCCACTCGATTAATCCTTATGGATGGAAGGTCCTTCTCTCCCTCAACCGCAAGAACACTCATGCCCTCATTACCAACGTACTGAAATGATCGTTTTCAATCTTTGAGACGAAGTGAGGTTCATGTTAAACCACATTCTCGAGCGCATTAACCACCTTGCTAACCAAAAACCATAAAGTGGTGGTTACAAGTTCCAATGCGTTAGGTTTTTTATAATTAGATTAGTTAAAACCAAATCATAATTTTAGTTTTCTTTGATTTAAATCAATGTATTTTTACCTCATGATTTGTATGATCTTAATGAATTTTCTGTTTTATGATTGATGATTCAAGTGTTTATTAGTAATCTTGATAGAGTATGCTTCATTATTTGACAATTTGTATAAGTTGTTGTTTGTTGTTGCATATATGGTGTCTTGTTTGAATAATTTGCTTCCCGCCAAAATCGAGTACAGTTGACCTAGTGCAAGTCAGCCGGTTCTCTTCGCTATAAAAGGCCAGTTCCATCTGTCTATGGAACCAGATAGAACCTGCTGCACAGGACACTTCTTTTCTTTTCTATCTTTTCCCTCTTTTCTCTCATTCACATATTTCTCAATCATATTATACAGGTTTCTCCCTTTCTAAGGGAATACATCTCTTGATATTGAAATACATTACTAACTAGTGTCTTTGTAGCATTCTCATCTCATTTGGATTTCTTGACGACCGTGTTTAGGGGGATCTTTCGTCAAGGGGGAGTATCATTTTTGGCTCCGACATTCATCGGTTCTACTTAATTCTTTCTTCTTACATCCTTGCATTTGATTCTTTACGAATCATAACTAGTTCCGATATTCATCGGTCATAATCATATTTATTATTTTGCATTTGCATATGAAGGTTAGTTTTTCTTCGACGCTCTTTTTGTTTCAACAAAAAGGGGGAGAAGGAAGTAAAAACTCCAATTTAAATCTTATAAATTTCATAGTTTACTTCCGATAAGTTAATGTTTTGTCATCAACAAAAAGAGGGAGATTGTTAATACAAATAAACTGTAAAAACCTTTATTGATATTTTACGATCTATCCATGTTTTGTCGAAGACAAACATAAAATCATCGGAAGTAGAAAATAAAGTTTATTCATTTTAAACCAATAGTTTTCTAAATCGACTATCATCATTCTTTCATCACTCTCACCATTTGTATCATATATTACGTTGAAACATTTCTTATCAAAACATTCATAATGTATTTTGTACAAACCGCTTTTAGTCACTTTGGTTAAAAAAATTATATTTTTTTAAAGATGTAAAAACTTAGGATTATCTAAGTAAACCTAATAAAGTTTTCCTTAAACATAGACTACTTTTCTATAAAATAGAAAAATCATTTTTTAGATAAATACATCATTGGTGACATCACACAATCTTAAACACAGATTTGATGTCAGAAGTGCCGGTTCCATGTCTTTACACTAGACGGTTTTCAGAATCGGTGGAACGGTGCTACAGGACAGCCGGTTCCATAGGTTCATACCGGCTGGTCCATCCTGCAGATGGAACCGGCGTGTCCGTGCTACAGTAGAATTTAAGCCTAAATACCAAGCTAATTCTCTTGTTTCTTTGCACCTTTCCATCATACTTCTTAGTCTTATTCCTCTAATCTCTATTTTGATCATGCCTTCTATCATATTATATTTTTGGTGTTTTTCTTAATAGGAGAAGAATCACCAATTTATGCATACAAGATCAAGCTTCAAAGTTCGCTTGTTGCAAGTCTCTTCTATCTCATGAAGATCCTTCTACTGATCTTGATTTATCTCTTCTCTCATCTTACTCATTTAAATGTATCATTGTAAAAGTGTCAAGAATGTCGGAATAACTAGTCATTAGGGAACGTATGATTATCAAGTGAATGATTTAAAAGTAGTAGGATCCATGCTTGTTGGAACCATGCCTTTAGAAGTGTTGTGTTGTGGGTTTTGTTCTTCCATTATTAGACACGGTATTTAGCTTTGTACAGGATAAATGGTAAGCGACGAAGGATTGGTTCTTCCATAATAGGACTCGGTGTTTAGCTTAGCACCGGATAAAGGAAAGCAACATTATGGGGCTTCTTTGCCAATTGAAGGAGTTTGATGTGTAGTTATTTAAAACTCTCGAGTAGGTGACTCGGAGAGTGGATTAGGGCAAGGAAGAAGCCCTTGTAGCCAAACCACTATAAATACTTGTTCTATATCCTTTACATTCATATTTTACTTATGCTATTAAATTATATGTGTATACAATACTAATAGATCTAATAACCATCAAAACAATCTAAAAAAAAATTTAAGTCAAAATTGTAATTGGTAAAACTATTCAAACCCCCCTCTCTAGTTTTCCACAGATGAAAATGAAAATGATTCCCAACATCTACCAAATACCATTCTTGCCCTTTGTCACTTCTCTAGCTTTAGACCTTGAGCCATGCTACATCCACAAACACATCTACAAACAAACATCCACAAAATAAGGTGGCATGTTTTGATTGGTTGGTTTTTAAATACTTTCTCTCTCTTCTCTTTGATTAACCCAATCAAAACATACCACCTCATTTTGTGGATGTTTGTTTGTGGATGTGTTTGTGGATGTAGCATAGCTCTTAGACCTTTAGTATAGTCTAGTCCCCTGTAGCAATACACACTCTTGTCAATCTCAAATTTAATCAATGAAGGGTGCCATTCTTTTTGTACAACACCACCATACTCTCAACTTTCAAGTCAAAGTTCTTGACCTTATATTGCGGCATTACGCTATATTATTGTTCTTCATACAGTTAAATAATTCTTTCTAGTGATCACTTGCATTATTTTCTTTGTAGCTCAGTTGCATACTATTTCCTGGTGTGCATTCTAGTTTTTGATGTGCATCTCTCATGTGTAGGAAACTTAAATGTGTACGTAATAAAATGTACGATAGTAAACAACAATCGGAGTTTGACATAAAAACTGGTAATTTGTACAACAAAATGCCTTTAGATACATTATTTAACATGCAGTGCAGTAGTGAAATATGTAAAAGTTACAAATTATTATATTATTAATTAACAATGAAAAAGTTTGCCAAAAAAGATTAACTTTGTTCGTCATAATTTGACCAAGAATAAAAGACATGCAACATGGGTTAAAACTCAAAAAGAATGTATTTCACAGCAATCATTACATAAAGCTCATTTCTTTACCTATTTAAAATGATATCAAGACCTCCTTGTGAAAAGATCAAAAGATTTGTATATAACTATGATGATGATTTATAAATTTTTTTAGTTTTCTTTTAATATCATCATACAATTATCTATTGTAATATACCGCTGTCTTGCATAGATTTAAAGTTCAAATAAATACATAATATTAAAAAATCAAAAACACCATAACAATGAACCAACACACAAGTAAATATTTAACCAAAAAATAAACCACACCATCACCAACCATCAGTCCAACACATAATATGATACTAATTTATAGAAAACTTTCTTCTTTTACTCGCTCAGGTCGGTAACAAAGAAAAAAACACAAAACGGACCGACACTCATAATAAACCTACCAATCACATCACACCAAAACACATGAATCTTATCATAATACGAAACCCACACATGCATTTAACTTTTAAACACAAAAAAGAAAACAGTAAAAGAGTAGACATATCGTCTATTGCTTTTCGTAACAAAGGATCATTGTCATTATACCCCATCAAGAAACAAGTAAAAAATATGCATCACTTCGCCACTACTACCACTTTAGAAATTAGAGTTAGAGAAATCCAACCTACTAAAATGGCGTACAAGTAAGCTTAAATGTATGACCATTATCAAACCAAAAATAGATGACAAAAAGACAAAGGGTGTTATCATTGTTGGCAGAATATATAAATAGAGACTGGATGATCGGAGGCTTGATTTAGAGATTGAGTGAGTTGGTAAATGAAATGTGTGTGATTGATGAGTGATGGGTACTTTATTCAACAACTAAAGATAGCTTCAAAATTTCAAAGCTTAAACAATAGCTAACTGTTTTCAATAAATTCAAGATCAACTTAAGATGTCCTTCATGCTCTTTTTTGCTTTTGGAGTAGATCAAAATATCGTCGATGAATACAATCACGAATCTATCTAGATAGGGTTTGCACACCCTATTCATCAAGTTCATGAAAACTGCAGGTGCATTAGTCAAACCAAACAGCATTACTTGGAACTCGTAGTGTCCATAGCGGGTCCTAAATGCTGTCTTTGAAATGTCTTTCTCACGAACTCTGAGTTAATGATAACCAGATCTCAAGTCGATCTTAGAGTAGACTCTTGACCCTTGCACTTTTTTTTTTGTGTTTATCAAACAAATCGTCGATTCTCGGAAGTAGGTATCGATTCTCACATTTACTGTTCATTCACAGATAGTCGATACTAACATCCAAAAAAGAACCATCTTCTTGCTTGACAAACAAAACCGTGCTCCCCAGGGTGAGGAAGCTCTGGGTCCCTTATAAATCTCTGTCGCACAAAAGTTCTTGCAACTGAGTGGATAACTCTTGCATTTTGGCTGGTGCTAATCGATACGGCGCTCATGCTAAAGGTGCAGCACCAGGGACTAAGTCGATTTGAAATTCAACTTGTCGAGCAGGCGGTAATCCAGGTAAGTCTTCTGGAAAGACTTCCAGAAATTCCCGTATGATTGGCACATCCTCAAGTCGCTTCTTCCTTCGAATTATCCTCAGCTTTCTTGAGAACGTAACTTGTGCCAGATAAACATACATCCTTTCTCATATACTTTTGGGTTCATGTCATGAAATGATATCCAACTCACATTCCGCTGACGCTAATTATCAGCCCAATCGGATATCAACACCTCATTTCCATAGGAATACGAACAACCTTCTCGCACAAACGATCACGCGTTGGGGGGGGGGGGTTAGGGGGGGGGGGGTGGGTGGAAAAAATAAATGTACTTCGCCCAACCAAGTCCAACCAATGATGAACGACAAACTACGCAAGCTCTACGGGCATTAGATCTAAGTCGAGTAAGGAAGACCAAATAAACCTAACGTGCAACCTCTCAGAACAATATTTGTTTCCTGAATTCTTCATCGCAAGTTCTAACTCATAACTAGTGTCTAAAGTGGTTTGGTGGCAACATACACGCAAAGCACTAAAGTACGACATAAAACTTCTATCGGCACCCGAATTGAATAACATAGAAGCATAACAGTTATTGAGAAGAAACATACCCGTGACAACGTTGGAATCAGGGTTTGTTCCTCCTCCACAAATGGCGTAATCTTTGCCGTAGCTTCGTTACCATATCCAGACTGGTTCCACTCTGTTTCCATTCTTGTTTCTTGTCTGGTTTCCACGGTTCTGACTCCTCAACTTAGGATAATCCTTCCTGAAATGTCCTGGTCTTCCACACTCATAACAAATAATACCCTGCTGATTTCCAACTGGAGCCCTCTGAGTGTTTGGAGCAATACGCCCAATAATACCCAGTCAGGATTTCCAAACAACCATTTTACAGTTTCTACACCTCATAGTAAACACAACCCTTCATGTGCAAACCTACACTTAATACAGCAGGTGTAGTAGCCCAGCATAACTCTTTATTTTCCATTGTTCCCAAGCCGTAATAAGCTCCTGGTCCACATTCTGGCCCACTAGTATTTTTGGCCTCTTGACCTGCGGTTGCTTCCACTTAATCCCTTAGTTACTTTCCATCCTCCTCTATTCTCAGCAACTCCTTTGCATGCATAACCCTTGGAGCTTCTTATCCATTAATTTGGTTAGCAAAGCGTAAATATCATCTGAGTCTTGCTGATTCGTAGCAATACACATTCCCTTGACTGTTTTAGTCTGGTTAACCCCAATAAACCTTACCACTCAGTCTTCATCATCATAGGACCCATTTCTAGTAATACACAAACAAAACAACTCCTGAAACTGAGTGTAAGCAGTCATTCCGTTTCCTTCATGGTCAGATTCGCACAATCAGTCATCCATCTTCTGGATTTCTTTTCCTTGGACAGTAACACTTCTATCATCAACCTCATAAGTCCCAGCCCTGTTCATGGCATATGCAGCAATCAACACCAATTGGTTCTCTTATGATAGTTCACAAGTCAAAAGATCTGTCCTTCATGTCATGTATCATATTTCACTTGGAGCTTCGATGGATAATTTTACAATATTGAACACAGTCTCCATTTTCCAAACACAGCAGGGTCAATCCGACAACTGCCTAAGTTCCTAAAAAATATGTGGCTTGAACTTCAAGAAGTCTTGGAAAGTGCACTCTCTAGCCACTGGCATGAAACCTTCATAGTTCATACCATGATTTCCATTTCTATTTCCATTTTTGTTTTCTCCATTCCTTCCATTTCCATTTCCTCCATTTCCTCCATTTCCATTTCCTCTGTTCTCACTACATCGCCTTCTGTTCATAAAACCCCCCATATCTCATTACAGGGTTCAAAGGTCCTTGCGGCTTCACGAGCCTCCATCTCTTCAGCTACTCGGCGGGTAACCAATTCTTCAACCTCCTCATGAGTCATGGATGCTCCGAATCGTGTGTTAGGCATCTTCCTACAACACAACGATATAACGCTTGGTAAGATTTCTAGGTGATGCGAGATCACTAACGGTATTAAATAAAATTTACGGTTAATCACATAGAAAATACACGATCAAAATATATTCACGGAAATCCCATAATGCATGATGCAAGAGCATAAGTAAATCAAATCATGACATCATATCATAGATAAATACCAATTTCATATCATCGAACACTAGTGATTACATCACAACGTTTCAAAATATAGAAAATACGAGTTCTAACACTACGGTTATCACTAAACGCTACTACTCAATGCTGCAATACTAACGAACATCACTAAGGACGATAGCCCATGTGCTTCCGAGCACACGCCTCAAGTCTGCCGACCCTCACTCGGTCATAAAATCAAAGTCGTCGCATCTGCCTTAACTCTCTCTGCATACGTGACATGTCGTGCTGGAGTCGGTCAACTCTCTGACTCTCAACACTAACGGTGTCACTAAGCCTCTTGTTATCCCTCTCCAACTCAGCAACCCTCTCAGTCAAATTAGTGACTGCCGACTCAACCCCAACAATCCTATGTCCATGCTCTCTCTGAACTCCCTCAATAGCCTGTATACGATGGACTGGGATAGCTGATGGATCATGGACCTCTGAAAGTTAAATCCCCAATGTCCTCATACTGAACCTCTTACTGCTCCCTCCTGACAGGCTTAGGAATATCCTGCTAGGCATTGTAGGATCTAAACCCTCTCAACTCTGACCTCAACCGGGCCTCTCATACCTGTCTCTATCTCATCTCGATCAACAAGCCTCAACTACAACTCTAGCATCAATCCCTCTATCCCTAAGAGCATCTGCGTAAGCAATACACTCGTTAATCTCTGCCTGAATCTCTGGATCAATATCCTACTCTAAGTGAGGCTCATCACTAACTCCGAGACTGAATAGTCGAGGTCCATCCCTCAAAAGAATCCGTCTAAGAGTCGAACTCTTACATCTTGGAGCATCGTGAAGCCGAAGACGCCTTAACCAGCTCTTGGCTGGAGCGAGCTATATATGGATCTGCTCCATAGCGAGCCACGTATATCATGCTTGTGGTGGACTATCCGAGCGTGACTGCTGACGGCAACCTTAACAGGTGAGCGATGCAAGGGGGCGACACGTGACAGATTTAGGCTCACTGATTTTTCGAGTACTTGACATGCGTGCGAGGCCAAGAGTATTATCCTCATGCATCCTACGTCTCTTGCGAGATGGCCTCGCATAAGTACTCGATAAATCAGGAGAAGAATGATCTGACAATGAGTGCCCTGATGAAGAATCAGATGAAGCATCTGAATGAAAATCTGATGATGCCTCAGATGATGAATCTGGAGAAGAATCTCGAGCTGAATCATCTGGAGAAAAATAATTTGATGAATAATGATCAACAGGATGTCTTACAGCAAGCTGCGGAACAAGAAACGGTCCAACCCTCTTCCTCGCAGTCATCATATGTATCAGCCCATTAGGATGGTAGCGATACGGTCGATTGTAAGGAATAGGCTGTCCAGGTGATAGAATCATAACCCGCCGACGAGGTATGATAGGTGATCTCTAGGTAGAAGTGGTAATCTCAGTGAAAGCCATTTACAAAAACCTTCAAAGACGATACTTTCCTGAAGGTCGTGTTATGAACCCTACCTATCTAGACGATCAACCTAATCTTCGCCAAACTTTCACGGAAACCAAAATTTGATTGCCTTCTTGATATCAATGAACAAATTTATCCTGTGTTTGTTCTTTAATTCTACAAAAGTGTCCATCTCATTCGAAATTTAAATGGAACTCTCTCTATCGCCTTTATCATTCGAAATGTGGAAATCACACTTCAACTCGAGGAGCTTGCTTGAATCCTTCATGTTCCTTGTGAAGGTGTTTGTATGTGCTCAACGGATTGGTCCATCTCATCCCTTCCAAATTCCATTGATTCTAACCCTGACATCTACTCGCCTCCCGGTGAGGATCCCTTAGTGGTTCGTAATATCATCTTTTATGAAAGACCCCCTGGGAAAACCTACACAATCAAAAAAGAAATACGTTGTTCTTGATCCCTTTCAAATGTTGAGTTCCAAAGTCAAGCTTGAATTCAAAAAGTAGGAAATTATCCTTAGCGAAAATGTCATAAGCCTTTCGAGAAACATGGATCATCTGAATGTTTTTCTTTCTTACATGTTCTATTGCCTTTCCATCCTAAAATCTTTCAACCTAGCATACTACATTGCCAAAAGGATTGAGAGTGTGACCAAGAGCGATGTTATGGCACTTCCCTATGGAATGCTCCTCACTCGTCTCTATGAACATGTTCGCACCACTCATCCCTATGCTATCTCAGATATTCGCCACCTCGTGGACCACGTCATGCTCCCTCTCACTGAGGGACGAGCTCTTTGGATAATGTCTGAAGGGAAAATACCTGGCCCACAAACTCCTTTGGAATCATCTGGATCTCCCTCTCCCGCTCAAAATCAAGAAGAAAATGATCTGGTGGACAATTACACTCTTGATCCCATTACCTACATCAACCAACTTCCACCCATCGAAGGAGGAGAATCCTCGAAATTCAAGCAAACAAAAGGGATGTTCAAGTGCTTCGAACATTTCCTCTCCAACTTCGAGAAAAAGAAGTAAAGGTGTACTAAAAGGTGTGATTGCTTTTAAAGGTGTGTTTGGTTTAAACAATTTAATTCTTGTATTTGCTTAAATATTGCCTCTTCTCATTCTCTCTACATTTGAATATTTTGGATGATTGGCTGTAAACTATATTGTTAAATACTTATGGTTATTTCTAAGCTATTTATGTTTCTCGATCATTTGTTATTCTAAAATTTAGGAGTGTTTGACATTATAAAAATGTGTAGGATATAAGCATTTAATCTTATCCATGAGTTTTTGGGATAACCTAGTATATCCATTTGATCAATAATATAAGTAGAAATCAGGGTTATAATACATTTGGGTCACTACTAGAACTTTTAAGAATTTAGGAACCAAGGCTGCAGCAGCCGGTTCCTTGTGCAACACTGGCCGGTTCCATCCTAGGAATAGAACCGTCTATGCCGGTTCTACAGTAGGCTTTAGCTCGTTTTGGGATGTTAGCCTTTTAATCCAAGCTCATAAATAGGTTAATTAAACTTGTCTTAAGGTAACCCAATGCCTAGCTTTACCTTGTTTGACCTAAAAAGCACTCTATTGATTATATTTAGGGAAAAATAGTGGTCTTAGCATTTAATTCTTTGCATGCCCTTTGTGTATAAGATAGGACTTAGTTTAGACTTGTAATCACCACTCTAATATTCCAAAGAAACCTGAAACATCAGCCACAACCATCTTCTTAATCACTCTCTCTTTATCAAAATGTCTTCAAGTGCATCTTCTTCCACCAAGAACCCCCCAACAAAAATGCCTAGAACCAATGTTATTGACATCTCATCAAACGAATCATCTCCCATTCAAAACAGCTTCATTCCCACCACTCTTGCACCCACCATCACACCTCCAATACTTAGTCAAACAGCCCAACCTAACCAATTGAGGCATCACCATTAGCTCCTCGAGCACAGTCGGTTCTCACCCTTGCTAACTCACCTATTGAGCCTCACCCCTACTTGACTTCCATGGAAGACTTGCCTCCTCAAAGCTCCAATGGACCACCTTCTCAAGGCTTTACTCAAACACTACCTCAACCTACTCCTATGGATTTTGAACCATTCTTCCCACCAATCAATCTCTCTAGGAGAGGAGGTAGGATGAGTGCGCAACCCGAGCCACTCTTAAGTAGAGATCAAGTGTTGCAAGAACTTGGTCAATACCAAGACTTTGACCATCACCTTAAAGCCGCAATCCAAAATACACAAAATGTGCAAAATAACATCCTTCCTCCATTCACCACCATTTCTTCTCAAATGCCACCCATGCCTTCATCATTCTACTCCACCACCATCTCTACAACCGCCATACCTTCCTTAAACAAACAGTCCCACCATCAAACACTTTTTTCCCACTCGATTAATCCTTATGGATGGAAGGTCCTTCTCTCCCTCAACCGCAAGAACACTCATGCCCTCATTACCAACGTACTGAAACGATCGTTTTCAATCTTTGAGACGAAGTGAGGTTCATGTTAAACCACATTCTCGAGCGCATTAACCACCTTGCTAACCAAAAACCATAAAGTGGTGGTTACAAGTTCCAATGCGTTAGGTTTTTTATAATTAGATTAGTTAAAACCAAATCATAATTTTAGTTTTCTTTGATTTAAATCAATGTATTTTTACCTCATGATTTGTATGATCTTAATGAATTTTCTGTTTTATGATTGATGATTCAAGTGTTTATTAGTAATCTTGATAGAGTATGCTTCATTATTTGACAATTTGTATAAGTTGTTGTTTGTTGTTGCATGTATGGTATCTTGTTTGAATAATTTGCTTCCCGCCAAAATCGAGTACAGTTGACCTAGTACAGGTTAGCCGGTTCTCTTCGCTATAGAAGGCCGGTTCCATCTGTCTATGGAACCAGATAGAACCTGCTGCACAGGACACTTCTTTTCTTTTCTTTATTTTCCCTCTTTTCTTTCATTCACCTAATTCTCGATCATATTATACAAGTTTCTCCATTTCTAAAAGGAGTACATCTCTTGATATTGAAATACATTACTAACTAGTGTCTTTGTAGAATTCTTAACTCATTTGGATTTCTTGACGACCCCATTTAGGAGGAGCTTTTGTCAAGGGGGAGTATCATTATTAGCTCCGACATTCATCGGTTCTACTTAATTCTTTCTTCTTACATCCTTGCATTTGATTCTTTACGAATCATAACTAGTTCCGATATTCATCGGTCATAATCATATTTATTATTTTGCATTGCATATGAAGGTTAGTTTTTCTTCGACGCTCTTTTTGTTTCGACAAAAAGGGAGAGAAGGAAGTAAAACCTCTAATTTAAAACTTACAAATTTTGTAGTTTACTTCCGATAAGTTAATGTTTTGTCATCAACAAAAACAGAGAGATTGTTAATACAAATAAACTGTAAAAACGTTTATTTATATTTTATGATATATCCATGTTTTGTCAATGATAAACATAAAATCATCAGAAGTAGAAAATAAATTTTATAAGTTTTAAATCAATAGTTTCCTAACCCGACTATGATCATTCTTTCATCATTCTCACCATATGCATCATATATTACCTAGAAACATTTCTTACCAAAACATATATAATATATTTTGTACAAACCATTTTAATCACTTTGGTTAAAACAAATATATTCATTTTTAATGATGTAAAAACTTAGGATTATCTAAGTAAACCTAATAAAGTTTTCTTTAAACATATAATACTTCTCTATAAAATGGAAAAATCATTTTTTGAGATAAATACATCATTAGTGACATCACACAATCTCAAACCCGGATTTGATGTCAGATATGCCGGTTCTATGACTTTGCACTAGACGCTTCTCAGAACCGGTGGAACGGTGCTACAGGACAGCCGGTTCCATAGGTTCATACCGGCCGGTCCATCCTGCAGATGGAACCGGCGTGTCCGTGCTACAGTAGAATTTAAGCCTAAATACCAAGATAATTCTCTTGTTTCTTTGCACCTTTCCATCATACTTCTTAGTCTTATTCCTCTAATCTCTATTTTGATCATGCTTTCTATTATATTAGATTTTTAGTGTTTTTCTTAATTGGAGAAAAATCACCGATTTATGCATACAAGATCAAGCTTCAAAGTTCGCTTGTTGCAAAGTCTCTTCCATCTCATAAAGATCCTTCTACTGATCTTTTCTCTTCTCTCATCTTACTCATTTAAATGTATCATTGTAAAAGTGTCAAGAATGTCGGAATAACTAGTCATTAGGGAACGTATGATTATCAAGTGAATGATTTAAAAGTAGTAGGATCCATGCTTGTTGGAACCATGCCTTTAGAAGTGTTGTGTTGTGGGTTTTGTTCTTCCATTATTAGACACGGTATTTAGCTTTGTACAGGATAAATGGTAAGCGACGAAGGATTGGTTCTTCCATAATAGGACTCGGTGTTTAGCTTAGCACCGGATAAAGGATACGCAACGTTGTGAGGCTTCTCCACCAATTGAAGGAGTTTGATGTGTAGTGATTTAAAACTCTCGAGTAGGTGACTCAAAGAGTGGAGTAGGGCAAGGAAGAAGCCCTTGTACAACACAAAAAGAATACTTGTTCTATATCCTTTACATTCATATTTTACTTATGCTATTAAATTATATGGGTATACAATACTAATAGATCTAATAACCATCAAAACAATCTAAAAAAAATTAAATCAAAATTGTAATTGGTAAAACTATTCAAACCCCCCTCTCTAGTTTTCCACAGATGAAAATGAAAATGATTCCCAACATCTACCAAATACCATTCTTGCCCTTTGTCACTTCTCTAGCTTTAGACCTTGAGCTATGTTATATTCACAAACATATTCACAAACAAACATCCACAAAATGAGGTGGCATGTTTTGATTGGTGAGTTTTTAAATACTTTCTCTCTCTTCTCTTTGATTAACCCAATCAAAACATACCACCTCATTTTGTGGATGTTTGTTTGTGGATGTGTTTGTGGATGTAGCATAGCTCTTAGACCTTTAGTATAGTCTAGTCCCCTGTAGCAATACACACTCTTGTCAATCTCAAATTTAATCAATGAAGGGTGCCATTCTTTTTGTACAACACCACCATACTCTCAACTTTCAAGTCAAAGTTCTTGACCTTATATTGCGGCATTACGCTATATTATTGTTCTTCATACAGTTAAATAATTCTTTCTAGTGATCACTTGCATTATTTTCTTGTAGTTTCAGTGCATACTATGTTCCAGAGTGCATTCGTAGTTTTTTGATGTGCATCTCTCATGTGTAGGAAACTTAAATATGTACGTAATAAAATGTACGATAGTAAACAACAATCGGAGCTTGACATAAAAACTGGTAATTTGTACAACAAAATGCCTTTAGATACATTATTTAACATGCAGTGCAGTATTAATAAGTAAAAAGTTACAATATTATAGTTATAATTAACAATGAAAAAGTTTGCCAAAAAAGATTAACTTTGTTCGTCATAATTTGACCAAGAATAAAAGACATGCAACATGGGTTAAAACTCAAAAAGAATGTATTTCACAGCAATCATTACATAAAGCTCATTTCTTTACCTATTTAAAATGATATCAAGACCTCCTTGTGAAAAGATCAAAAGATTTGTATATAACTATGATGATGATTTATAAATTTTTTTAGTTTTCTTTTAATATCATCATACAATTATCTATTGTAATATACCGCTGTCTTGCATAGATTTAAAGTTCAAATAAATACATAATATTAAAAAATCAAAAACACCATAACAATGAACCAACACACAAGTAAATATTTAACCAAAAAATAAACCACACCATCACCAACCATCAGTCCAACACATAATATGATACTAATTTATAGAAAACTTTCTTCTTTTACTCGCTCAGGTCGGTAACAAAAAAAAACACAAAACGGACCGCCACTCATAATAAACCTACCAATCACATCACACCAAAACACATGAATCTTATCATAATACGAAACCCACACATGCATTTAACTTTTAAACACAAAAAAGAAAACAGTAAAAGAGTAGACATATCGTCTATTGCTTTTCGTAACAAAGGATCATTGTCATTATACCCCATCAAGAAACAAGTAAAAAATATGCATCACTTCGCAACTACTACCGGCTTTCAGAAATTAGACTAGAGAAAACCAACCACTAAAAATTTTGGCCCTCGTTTATCAAAGTAAGCTTAAATGTATGACCATTATCAAACCAAAAATAGATGACAAAAAGACAAAGGGTGTTATCATTGTTGGCAGAATATATAAATAGAGACTGGATGATCGGAGGCTTGATTTAGAGATTGAGTGAGTTGGTAAATGAAATGTGTGTGATTGATGAGTGATGGGTACTTTATTCAACAACTAAAGATAGCTTCAAAATTTCAAAGCTTAAACAATAGCTAACTGTTGGCTGCTGAGGTGTCTTCTTTACAGCTGTTGAGGTGTCTTTTTAACAGCTCTCTATAGTATTTCGAGACCTTCACTTATAATATAGGTAGATATTGCCATTTTAAGAAAATTTAGTCTTTAAAATTTTGCAAACCCTCTCGCTCATTAAATTAAAAAGGCATGTGATCTAGGTAACTAGAAACCTAAATCACAAATTTTGTTTCCTTTTCATATAATTTTTATTATGGTTTCTTTTTGAATAAAATTTTTATTTTCCTAAAACCCTCGTTATGCACCCACATGTTTTAAAACCTTAGTTTTCATATTTAGAATCAAATATTCTAAATTTAGTTCAATTCGAAAGACTTATCAGTTTATGTAAACTTATCATTTAGTAACAAATATTTTTTCTCAGACAATTTAATAAACCCATCTGGCTAGGGCTTAGTTAAATTTTATCTACCTCTAGGAACTTGATTAACCTTGGAATAGATTTCTTGCTTACCAGTAATCTTGTTTCTTTTATGATTACATATGGTAACCTAGGGTTTTCATATTGATTTTAACATATCTTTAGTAAAGTTAGAAACTTTCTAAAATTATTTAAAACCCTAAATCATAAAAACGAAGACCAAGATTATCATGCTAAAAATCCAAGAAATCTAATTCTTGCAATTTGCATGTAAACCCTAATTATGAATTTGTATGTTTTATCATGGGAGAAAATTACAGTATAAACTTAACCCATGATAAGAATCTGATAATTGATAAAATAATACAAAGGCATAATTAGCAAGTAGTCATTAAATTGCAAAAACCCTAATATGCAAAAATTATCTAAATTGCATGCATAAAAAATCAAGATTTAATTTTTATGGCAATATCTGCAATTACTAAGAACACTAACTAGGTTATATATGTGCAGGGTGGTTCTGATAACATTGTAGGGTTCTGGTGATCACTCGCGTGGCTTAGATATACGTTGTTGGGTTCAGTTCTTGAGCCCTTTAGTCTTTCAGTAGATTTAAACATAAAATCCCCTAAGTATTACTCATGCTGAAGTCTTTCAGCTTGAGTCGCTGAAGGTTCTTCAGCGTCAGCTCTTCAGGTCCTTAGAAGATTGGGAAGTATCTTCACTTCAGTCTATGCAGCGGTATAGAAACTGAAGAAGGCTTTTAGAAAGAGCTTTAGTTCAGCTTGGTTGACAATTCCAAGCTGAGCATAGTCTATCTCCTTAACAGAAGTTTGAAACGTTTGTTTCACTTCTAGAAGGTTTACAAGGCGGGAAAAGATTGTTTTATGTCAAAAGGAATAAAGCAATCTCTTTGGCAAAAGGTGCTTCTAAAGTTGGCATAGAAGTACAACAACTTTGTACTTTAGAGCACGTCTGCATTAAATGGTATCTCAACTGTCACACCCCCAGACGGGGCCTGGACGGAATACGTGTCCGGAGGCGTGACTTTATTGAGCATCTCAAGTACAAATCATAAAGAACGACCTCTAAGGGTACGTTTTGAAAAATAAACACCGTTGCAAAGTTTTAAAATAATAATAATAAGTTTTACATCGATTAAATTTAAAAGATTCAAAGTTAAAATGCGGAAGCTTAAATAAGTT